>JAKTVV010000088.1:0-43364 GCA_030581715.1 Petasospora mississippiensis | reverse complement strand
AGGCGTGGTGCTAATAACGCCAAGATCAGCAGTTCGATCCTGCTAGGGATCACTTGATTTTTTTTTTTGTCCGCAAATAATTTGGTGTCCAGATGTTGGACATTGGTGTTTGGGTTTTGGGTAAACGGGTGTGCGGGTGTATAAAGCTATAGCTCTGAATCGCATTAATATACAAACTAGTCGACAAAACGAGGTGAAACTTATACCAAAAAGATTTAGATTCATGGAACATTATGAAGAATTATAAAACAATAGTGCATAATTTTAGTTTTGTAACACAATTATTATAGACCCAAATTGAGATGTCACCATTTTCGAAGGCTGAGAAGAAATAGACATCCTCTTTTTTCTTGAAAAATATTGACTTTTTCAGCTACACGACGTTAAGTTAATGAATCGATCGAGAGATATATATATTTATCGATTATATTAAGGATGCTGCTTGAATAGAATTATATATATATGAGAGGCCTCTCAGAAAAGACCACAATAATATATTCATCTTTTAAGTCGGGTAGATCGAGTGTGTAATAGTACACCCCACATCACTCCTTAACAATTGCTACTTCTCGATTATTATAAGGTTATGCTTATTAAGGATAGGCCGAACCATACGTCATTGTCCACTATAAAGGGGAATAGATCCTCCTTAGATCAGGGTCTAAATACTTATTCCCAAAATACACCGTTAATTAAGGTAACCATCGACCCTATACAGACCCTTACAAACCTTAATGATCGGTACAACTCATTAATCTTTAATACGCTCAAGATTATCACAGGGTGGGTATTTTACACAGCTTATGAGTGTATAATTGACACAGCTCGGGTGTAGATCGCGATGAGACGAAGCAGTTCTCATCCTTCACGGACTACAGCCAAACTGATGATTTGAAGATTAAAGCATAACATCGTTTATTTCATCATTATTTTCATGATACAAGTTACACCAAGAGTCCAATGACAATGGTCCAGATAACGTTAATGAGACAGTTGAAAGGGAAGATATAGAAAGGTTGCAAGAAATTGAAAGAAATGATGGAACAGATTGGCCAGATCATGTATGAACTGATGAGCATTCTCATAAAAGTCTGTTTTGAAGAATCGTTAGTGATATGGAATAGCGTATTGAAGGTTTGAAGGGACATACCGTTTGGAAAGCTGGGATGATGTCATGATTTTCCCAGATGCAATTGTATAGGATGAATATGGCTTGAAAGAATGGCGAGCCGATACATTGATCCACCAAGATCCTCATTGTGGTTGTGGGCAAGTTGAAAACCAAAGTATCAATCCAAAGAGCAGACAAGATTCCGTTGACTCCTCCCCACACGTAGAATTTGACTAGTCGGTGGTAGTTGACGTATCTATAGAGTTGGATGACAGATTGCGCGAAGCCTGCTGTGAACATCCCCATCAATACAGAGTTTAGCATCTGATGCACGCTATCGATGTAGTCTCTGTTATGGATCAGTGTGAGGATGCATATAAGCTCGAATACTGTGATGATGAAGATCGTTGATTTGGATCGCTGCCTGAGATCACCAGTATCGATGTTCTTTTCGATGTCCTTCTTATGTGCCACGTCAAGGTTTGATTTCTGTTTCATGATGACTGATGTGGGTGTCGGAAAGGCTGGTTATAGGCGGAAGAGCGAGGTGGTGGAAGGTGCAATAAGCACTTTGCGGTGTGCTATAAATGAGCGTGGGAAGCCGAACGGCGATGTAGCGAGCCAAGTTGACTGAAGTTTGATAGTGCACTCCTGTTTTTTTCACGTCGAGGCCCTTGTTTTTTGGCGTTGCACAATCGCGTCTCCCGTAGCGTTGAGGTCCGCACACTATTAATAGGCCTTATCTTAGTAAGCTATATAAAACGGTACGTGGTTCTTCGTTTGCAACGAGAAATGATAATTTTCGGTACTTTGTAAGTGTCAGGGCATTGCGTAAAGGTATTTTGAGCCGAGAGGAAGAGAAAATCCTTCAGAGGTGTTACAAGTTAATGCCTGCTGTTGTGTACTATCTAAGCCATTGGGAGAGCCCAGTGAGTGAACATGTGGGAATCCGTCCAATTAAGGTTGGTATCTATTTCTTACAACATGATCTTACAATGATGGCCTTCTTGGCAACCTGTAATTAGCCAACTGCTAAGCCCGAGCATCACCGACAACTCCGATGACAGGACGCCCCCTCGTCCCTTCCGGCGTCGCGGGACGCGTCAGCCGCCTTCCGCGAATCAGCCCAGCCAATCAACACGCGGGGAAAGATGCTTACACACGCGGAACAGCAGCTGACATAAGCGTTCGCGGATCGCTTACCTAAGCGATACTGTCCTGGTAAGGCACTTCTCTTCAATAAATAAAGCGGAAGGACCCACAGCAACAACATTAGCGTTAATTTTTTTTTGGCTATCCGGCACAAATACCAGACAAGCACGAACGGGTAACTGCTCTGTTCGAAACAATCCACATTCAGCTGCTCATTACACAGAGCCACACCACACGCAGCACCACAGCACAGAGCCAACAAAGCGGACACCCACGTTTTTCCCAGTCGACTCAAACCGGAACACGCACAGCGCACAAGCAAAACAAACCCATTAGATAAGCTCGCAAGACCACAGCTGCGAAATTTCCTCTACCATGTCCCTCGTCGCCATCAAGCAAGCCATCGCTGCCATCCAGGGCAAAAACAACAACAGCGAACAGACGTCCCTCAACTCGGGTTCGGCTCCAGTGTACAACTCACTCAACGGGAATATGGAGGACGAAGAACGTCTTATCAACTCGGGCTCAAGCGGAGACTTTGACGCCAAGAGCTTGAGGTCGAATGCCTCCCAGGCTCCAGGAATCCTCGGCAAGGTTGACCCAAGAGTGATGTCCGATATTGTGATTGGTCTCTCTGATGGTTTAACCGTGCCGTTCGCCCTCACAGCAGGTCTTTCCTCCCTGGGTGACGCCAAATTGGTCATCACCGGTGGTTTTGCAGAGTTGATTTCCGGTGCCATCTCCATGGGTCTGGGTGGTTATTTGGCTGCTAGATCTGAAGCCGATTACTACCATTCCGAGTGCAAGACAGAGAAACAGAAGTTCTATAACAACATCACCGAGGTCAACCACCAACTCGAAGACATCTTATTGGATATCAACCCAGACTTCTCCGATGAAACGATATTATCCTTCATCAAGGATATGAAGAAGAACCCGACAACAATGATTGACTTTGTCATCAGATACGGAAAGGGTCTAGAAGAGCCAGCGGAAAACAGAGAGTTCATCAGTGCCGCTACCATTGGTTCCGCTTACTTCCTTGGTGGTTTTATCCCATTGGTTCCATACTTCTTTGTTGCCCATGTCGACACAGGCTTGATCATCTCCATCATTGTTATGGCTTTCACATTATTCATGTTTGGTTACTTCAAGGCTGTCATTTCCCTGGGTGAACAGTGCTCGCAAACGAAGAAGGTCCAGGAGGCTCTCCAGATGGTTGCCGTTGGTGGTATTGCTGCAGGATCTGCTTGGTTCCTTGTTAGAATGATTGGTTAAGACTATAGGTTAGTTTCCCAACTCAAGCGGAACTAAGTTCCAGTTTACGACATACCATATTTGCATTTGTACTCTGTTGATATCCACTCATCCATATCCATATATGCCACAGTCTGCACATGGACCCTGGTGTATTTCCCATTCAAACATGGCAACGTATCTGTACCACTTCCCCATCCTGGTACATCAGTTCCCAACATTATGACACTAAAACACACATACATCACTCTGCATTTCGATTTTGTTACTGCTATTTATTGTCCTTGCTTTTGCTACCGTTTCGGGATCAAACCTGAAGAAACCAGCTTGAGGAAGGTCTGGGCTTTGTACTTCACTGTCTTTCGTTTTTTTAGTTGTTCTTATTTATTACAATCTTGTTGCTTTTGTTCTGTTTAACCCATAACGTATCGTACAATTTGAAACCTTTATAACTAGATCATTACTTTTTAACTACCGCCCTCAGAGTATCCTCGTCGAAGATATTACTTCCGTTCTTCAAAGCAT
Source organism: Petasospora mississippiensis (assembly GCA_030581715.1). Lineage (NCBI taxonomy): Eukaryota > Fungi > Ascomycota > Saccharomycetes > Phaffomycetales > Wickerhamomycetaceae > Petasospora > Petasospora mississippiensis. The sequence continues at coordinate 39,319 of JAKTVV010000088.1, read as the reverse complement.
TGGCCAAAATACCTAAACTTCTCTCATTAAAATCTGGCGCAGCTCTCAACTTGTTCATATCTTCACCATAGTTTTCGAACATCAGCCCCATGTAATCATTCTCCAACTCCTTTCTGTTCCTCGTTAGGGTATTCTCAACCTCTGAAGAGTTGAAGTTCTTGTTGCGATCGTTCATAGCCGTCTTGGTCAACGTCACTGTCTTGAGCTTTGCCTGTGTATCTTCGGAATTCTCATCCTCAATAAAGATCTCCTTCTCATCGAGAGCCAAGTCCTCATCTTCATCGACATTCATCACCTCATCATTATCAGCATCTTTCTGGACTTCAACTTCTTGTTCACTCTCAGAGCTTTCTGAAGAGGATGAATCTGAAGAATCTGAAGAATCTGAAAAGTCTTCAGTTCTTCTTTTTTTTCTTCTACGTCTTGCAACAGCAGGTTTCGTTGCCTTATCGTTCTTCGGCACGATGCTCATATTTGTGACGTTAACGTGGAGGTAGAGGTGTGAAAATTAGCTCTTTGAACATCTCCTCATCGTTAACCAGGCTTCATGCCATAAATTTTCCTCCCCTTGAGCCTGTTGCGCGAACCGACGGCTTACATAAGCACTCAGCACCTGATTACCTCAAACCATATAGCTAAGGCGGACGATGCTTGCGATGATAACTGATTGAGTTGACCTATGTGTTTGATCTTTCTTTCTTTGGTTTAAAAGATTGAGAAACAGAGTTGTCACCGAAGAAATCGTGGTACATATCTTGTTCTGGAGATTTTTGACCTGGTATAACATCTTCTTATGGAAGGGGGTTCAGGGTTTCTTTCAATTCGGTTTGAGGAAGGGTGCCTGTTCATAGTATGCAAAGAAACGTGGCTAATCCTCTTATCAGGAGATGAGGGATTCCAATCTATGAAAGCTGTATTCAATCTCAACACGACGCTGGTGTATGTGTGGTGTATGTGGCGCGGTTGAGATTTCCAGAAAGGGGAATAGTAGCGTTAATGAGGAATATTTAGCCTGGGAGTATTGTTGGAAACTTCAGATCTTCCACAATAGTCGGGAAGAAATTTGCCTTGGCCTTTACAGTCCGCCATTAATTTTTGACTTCTCTGTGCGGGCACTCCGAGACCTCACAATCCCCCCTTAGATCTGTCCCCTTGATCTGTCCACTTGGTTTACCGTTACCAAAAAGAACAAAACATGTCGACTGAGCTTTTCTCTCTAAAAGGCAAAGTAGTGGTTATTACCGGTGCCACTAAGGGTATTGGTGAAGGAATGGCCACAGGTCTTGCTGAAGCCGGTGCTGAGCTTGTCATTGTTCATAGGGCATCTACAGATCCTTCTCGTGTTATTGAAAAGTACAAATCTTTGGGTGCCACGGTGCATACTATCGTTGCAGACATGGCTAACAATGAAGAGGTTGAAGAAGTTCTTTCTTTGGCTCTAAAACTCTCTACAACTGGGACTGTTGACGTTCTGATCAACAATGCTGGTACTTTTATCGGGGGTGCAGCTGAAGAGTTCACTAACCCAGGTTGGGACGCCGTTCTCCAAGTCAACTTGACAGCACCATTCAAATTGGCCAGAGCCTTTGGTAACTACTGGATCAAAAATGGTAAAAAGGGAAAAATAATCAACACTGCATCCTTATACTCTTACCTCGGAGGTAGGAACGTTATCTCGTACACGGCTTCCAAGGGTGCTATTCATGCTGTCACAAAAGGCCTCTCCAACGAGTGGGCTGGTAAAGGTATCACAGTTAACTCCATTGTTCCAGGCTATATCGTTACAGATATGACCAGAGAAGGAACCATTGAAAACCCAGCTGGTCAGGCACTCTTGGCAAGAATTCCAGTAGGTAGATGGGGTAACATTGACGATTTCAAGGGACCTACAGTCTTCCTGGCTAGTGCAGCTTCTGACTATGTGACAGGTGGAGCCATTGATGTTGACGGTGGTTTCATGGCATATTGAAAAGAGCCATATTCATGTTTAATATCAAATTAGACATTAGATAGAGATTGTGGTGGATATAAAAAAAATAAAGCGTGATTTCGCCCAGGATCGAACTGGGGACGTTCTGCGTGTTAAGCAGATGCCATAACCAACTAGACCACGAAACCGGCTATGTTCCAATGCAGTTCGGTGATGCGAGCTTCTTTTAACAGCTATTAACCATATTCAAAAAGCAAAAAAATAAGCATGATTTCGCCCAGGATCGAACTGGGGACGTTCTGCGTGTTAAGCAGATGCCATAACCAACTAGACCACGAAACCGCTTGCTATTTTTAGAACACACTATACAAAGACAGACAACAACGTTCTTACACACTGTTTTGATCGATTAAGCTTAGCATACCGCTTATCCTACATGATAGAGCATAAAAGGGGTCATAACTTCATGAATGGTAACTATAATTAGGAGTTTTGAAGGTAATATTTGTCACCATCGATCTCAAAGAATTTCGGGAGTGATTTTGTGCAAGGCTCAGCAGCACCAAATATCTCTCTCTTCAAACACCAAGCCATATCAGCATGGCTTTTGAAAGTCTCTGGGGACACAACACCAATACAAGTGTGTATGATCTCTTCTGTGACATTGTCTGAGATTGACCTTCCCAGAACATTGAGAGCGGTGACCAACATGGCCACTATAGAGTTGTAGCATTTCATCTCCAAACCAGGGAGAACAACCCTCTGCTGGTTAGATGTTTGTTTGACAGCGTTGGTAAGAAGCGGATTCTTCTTGAGATGAGCCCACATGTCTAGAAATCTCTTTGTGATAAAGGATCCAGTGTACCGAATGATCTTCTCAAGCGCTTCAGATGCTGGCAGGACCACTTTTGCATCTGTGGAGTTTACAAGAGATGAGACTATGGGCCATATGGAAGCAGCAATTGAGAGGAAATTATCTGGAGCAGTGGAGAGGATCGGAATAGCTTTGTTGTAGGTTCTCAAGATTTGGATTCTCAGTTTTGTAGATGGATGTGTTAAAAGCCTTTCACCATAGTATGTGATTTGCTGAAGGAGCTTGTAAGCTTCTTCTGGGACAGGTGAGGTCCAGTCCCTCTTGACCTCTGGAAATTCTGCCTCTTCATCTTCATCATCACTGTCCGGTTTGTTGACCTCATCTTCCACACCATCTTCAAATGGTTCCTGTGCTAGGTCACTGATCTCTCGGTTATTCTTATCCAACAATGCAACAAGTTGCTTGACGTTTTCCAGACCCCAGGGAGCGTAAGACGAGGTACTGTCAAATGTTTCCAGTTTTTTGAAATGGGTATCACTCAAATATTTTCTCTTTATCTCGTCGGCGATGATCTCAAATAATAAAAAAAATCCAATACATATATCCTCATATCCGTGGTAATTGTCAATCAAACTGAACAGAATTTCCATCAAGTCTTTGAAAGTATCAATGATCTCAAATCCAGCAACCTTGGTACAGACAGCAAGGATAGCAGTGGCTCGTGTGGTCATAGCATTACTCAATCTTACTGAAATAGCATCAATTAGATAGTCAGCGTTGTTCAAAATCAAACCACTGAGAGAACCATCGTATAACTCATTAGCAATCACCATGCTCGTGTTCAAAGCATGCTGTCTCACAATCTCAGATGGAGATGCCATAGAGTCAATAACAGGATACAAGTAATCAACAAGCTCACCTCTGAACTCTTCTTTCAATAAATGCTGCACTACACCGATGGTATCAAGTGCGATGCTGTTTGCCTGAATCACGGTTTCTGTTACTTCCATTTCTGCAAGTTCGTCAAGCAATGACTTCGAATAATCCAGCACAGAATAGACAAACTCAGGCTTATGTAGACAAGCGAGTTGATCATCGTCCTCATCATCGAAGGTTAGGAAATCAGCGGAAATTAGTTGTGGAGTGATTTTGGAAACATATCCTTGCATCAAGTTATTAGCAATCCAAAGCACAATGGAGCGCTCGTTCAGAGTTGCATAGTCTTCAGAGAGGAGCTCTTCAATAGTTTCAGACGGATCCTTTATTTCTGCGAGGGACTGAAAAAGATTAGCGAGCTGGATCTGAACCTCTGGAGTCAAGACTTTATCAAAGACAGTAAGTTGTTTGTTGTTTACTGTTAGCTTAGAAGCATCTCCAGCAATGAGCATGAGTTCATCCATCTGAGAAGATGTAGCGATCACTTTGGTTTTCTTTTGAGATTTACGAAGTGATTCGGAGAGTTCAATTACACATGATTTAGTGAGTTTGGTGAGAAGGAATGAGTTTGGTGAGTGTTGAGCAGCGAATTTGATGGCACTGATAGATGAGAGAATTTTCTCTTCATTTGGTGATTGGATCACAGAGTTGAATGTGTTCACATATGTTCCAAGTTCGTTGGTGATGATGTTTTCGAGTAACTGTTTTTGTAATGGTTGATCAGCTGTGAGTAGACCATCCTGGAAAATAATGGACTTGTCCTCTGAGAGATGGGCCATAATCTCAACAGCAATAGGAACAGAAGAGCTCAAAGAAAGAAGACAATGGGATATGATTGTAGAAGCCAAGTTTGCAAGCTCTTGTTTAACTTCGTAACGAGTGTGTGTGTGAATCTTCTTGATGTTTGTCAAAGCCAACTTAACTTGAGCGGAAGTACCTTTCAACCAGGCGTTAGTTCTGTGTAGTTTTTTGAATCCATCCTCAGTAATTGATATGTGTGTCAATTCAAGATCCTCGATGATTTTCTCGATATCATCGGCTTCTGTGATGCTCACATCGAGCTCTTTGTCATCATAGACCATTTCAATAATCGTCCTTAGGAGCCTTAATGCCTTCACTATGACAGTGTAATGTGTCTTAGAACTGGAAGTAGCAATCACTTTTGTCAAGGTAGAGACATTTCCAGGTAAGATGTAAGAGATAATCTCACCATCATGGATGACATCAACGTACAATGTACTTAAGGCATCTAATGCTTGGAGCTGAAGTTCAATTGATTTACCATTCAGAATAAATTCCAGCAGCACGGTAACCCCATGTCCCAAAGCAGGTAGGTTCTCAACATTGCTGAAGAAATCGTACAACTTGGCCTCTTTTTGAACTGATAAGGACCTGAACATGCTATCAAGGGCGGCCGAACCGGCCTGCTTCAACTCCTCAGATTTAGCATTGATCTCTGTGTTATCCTTTGGATTTGGTGCACCTCCTGTCAGAAAAGTAACAAGTGGCAGTAGCTGTTTGGCAAGAACATAAGGCAGTGTGTTCTTCTGAGTCCAACAGTGTCGTATCAGCAGCGAAAGAATCCGGAGAAGGTAAGTTGTTTGGGTATCTCCGAGTTTTGGATGTTTGAGGAGATACGAGAGTGGGAGAAAAACGTAATCAGCCAGACTTGTGGATAGCACTGTATCGTCTTTAACGGAGCCCTTGAAACTTTTATAGACGTCTCTCAAAGCATCTGATACTTGTGTGGAGTTGGGATCAAATACTCCCGGCGGGGCAAGGGCTAGTTGTGAAAGAGAAACACAGTACGGCCTTATCTGTAGGACTTGTTAGTAACAATTGAGCTTTCAGAAAACACATGGCAAGGGCATACCTTCTCAAACACCTTCCTATCAGCATCCTGACTCATATTGATAGTTCTGGGAGAGTTAAGGGAGTTTGGTGTCATAGCATAAGGCGATGGAGTACGCCCTACAATTGAACCAGTAAGTCGAGGAGACTGATATTTACGCGTTTTCGATGAAGCAAGCGTAACGTTCAGTACGGCCTCGCGAATTTGTCCAACCTTCACAAGCTTGAAAATTTTTCCACCAGTCTTCAACCTCCTACCTCTATAAGTGACCTATATCAACAACACACTTGTAAAAGTGAGTACCCATCATACTTATTGAGCTACAGGTATCTCTCGCACCAACAGGTCTACATGCGCTTCCTCTTTTTCCTGAGGGAGAGCTGTGGTTTGTTGACGGGATTGTTGTTTGAGGATTTTGACAAATACTCTGGTGTGGGAATCAAGGAATCTTCAAGTTGAACGAGTAAATTTGTCTTCTTCCATCCGTCGATGGAAGCGATTTACGTCGACTTGGGACTTGACACCCCCCTCCAGCAAGTTCGACTTGTGAGATTTTCGTCTCATTTGTCGCTTGTGCTCATGACTCCCAATTCAGTTTGAGGACACTCATGTGGCTCTTTAATGTTTTTGACAAAAGCCTTGTGATACTAACTATTCCCCTCTCAGATGACTAGAACTTCTGTTTTGGCTGACGCCTTGAACGCTATCAACAACGCCGAGAAGACCGGTAAGAGACAGGTCATCATCAGACCATCTTCCAAGGTTATCATCAAGTTCTTGCAGGTTATCCAAAGACATGGTATGTGTTCTCCCCTTCGCTCAGGCCAATCTTCATATATGGGGTCACGTAATCTCCAAATCTTGTGTCTATTACCTTATTTTTCACCGGGCTTATAACTGGATGGATTGTTGTTTGCAATCGCTCTCTGTCTTTTAAGTGTCCGGAAGAACAATCTGGAAATGCTTCTTACACGACTGCGAAGTGAACGCTTGTCGTTCGTTCTCCCATCTTCACCGTCGTTTACTTTTCCTTGACATCTATTCCGTGACCCTTTGATCTGGGATTGTGATGAGTGTTCATGGAGGTTTACAAAGTACTAACTTTCCTGCTTTAGGTTACATTGACGAGTTTGAGTACATTGACGACCACAGATCCGGTAAGATTGTCGTCCAGCTCAACGGTCGTCTTAACAAGGTTGGTGTTATCTCTCCAAGATTCAACGTTAGAATCGGCGACATTGAGAAGTGGACCGACAACTTGCTCCCAGCTAGACAGTTCGGTTTCGTTATCTTGACCACCTCCGCTGGTATCATGGACCACGAGGAGGCTAGACGTAAACACGTTTCTGGTAAGATCTTGGGTTACGTTTACTAAACGAAGCTCCGGTCTTTCAAAAAGTTCTTTCTGATTTTGTTTTGTATTTGTTTTCATTTAACATGGGTTTTACTGGGGTTTGAATTCCCTTTTGTCTTGTAGTAAGCCTCAATGTGCGCTCTCACAGAATAGTTCATGACGCCGAAATATCCAGAGCCTCCGCTGTGATAAAACCAAATGCTTTACAAAGTAAACTCCAACCGCTCTGCGTATTAGTTTGGCGTATCTGTTGAAGTGAGCTTGGCTTTCCATCATCGCGGCCTCTGCACAAAGCGGAGAAAAAGCGCCCAAATTTCACAAACGCCAGTACTAACCATCCCGGTTGGTAACGGGGTGCCCTTTTGTGACGGATCTCTGCTCAAACAGATGTTCACACTGTTCAAGAAAGGCCGCTCCAAAGCCCTCGGCCATAGCGAGGAGGATGCGCTTCTCAAACAACGGTGCTCCAGATACCCAGAGCATTCGCTTCTGGGACTACCCAATGAGCTCCTCTCCAAGATCTTCAAGAACCTCACCATCGAGGACTTCCTCTCTCTGTCGCTCACTTGCAAACAGATGCACGACTTCATCGACAAGTTCTTCCTCTATCGAAAAGTGAAGATTCACAACAAACAGGCGCTAATCCGCTTCCGTAAGACCATCTCCAAGGACAAAAAGCGCAACATGCTTCAACTCTACGTCCAAAGCATCGAGTTCATCAAGCCAGAGAGGGACCAGAGCAAAGACACAACGTCCATTGCAGGGTTTTCGTTCTCCTCGGGGGCATCGAAACATTTCTATATCACATTACTTCTTGAAGTTGTCTCACTCCTCCCAAACCTTTCAGAAATCTCCCTCCGCCAAATATCCCCAGGGTTCCAATTCCCAGAGTGGACTTCATCGATGAAGACATATGCTCTTGAACATAACTACTATCCAACTCTTCGACGTCTCCGGATGTCATCAGAATCGGGATGGAGTATCCCTCTCCGTCCAAACCTCCTTTGGTCTTTTGGACTGATAGAGGAACTCCACCTCTATGACATGGTTATTGATTCCCATTCCTTGACCAAACCTGCTCTTTTAACACTTGCAAATGAGAATGGTCCTCTCGTTTACAAGAATGCACTTGCGCTCGAGTCTACGAATAGCTGGTCCCCCATCAAGTCTCTTACATTATCATCATGCTCAATAGCATCAAACGGTTCAAGGTTCTTATCAGGCTATTTCAGAGAGGTTCGTACACTAAGACTGGTTTCCCTTAAATCTCATTATGATCTTTTACTGGCACATTGTTTCCCAAGTTTAGAGACGTTGTACGTTGATCTAAATTCAAAGTGTTTCAGTCTATACAACTCTTCGGAGGCTTCAGTGATCAACACACAGAACAATAATTCCAACTATGCATACTATAACTCCAAGTTTGTCCCCAAATTCTACCTGAACTACTCCCATTTCATTGAGGTCATGGAGAGATTGCCTGATGTGGAAAAGATTTCATTCATTAACGTGTCTTTCACTAATGTGACCCCTGTGGATCCAGATGATATTGAGAACCCAGATTCCAACTTGGTTAATAACAATGGCTACAAGTTCCTTTCCATGTTGAAAAAATTCTCAAGAGTTGAGTTCATCATGTTGAAGAACTACAAGTTACATCAAAGAAGAACAAGGTATGACTGGGAAAAGCTTCTCGAACCATGCTTCACAAGTATGAATAGTACCAGAGTAATGGACAAAGATGGTTCTGTTCTCTTCTCAAGAAACGAAAGGAACTGAGGCTATGATTACTGAAGTTAATTACGAAATATGTATGAATCTATAATAATTGGCTAGCTAAAAACAAGCCAACAAATGTGACCAAAAGCCATTTTGTAGATGAGGTGGGTGAAATAGTCGAGTAAGACCCTGTGCGTGTTTGTTAATAATTGTCGTCCTCACTGTCGTCGTCGCAGTCTTCCTCGTGATCTTCAGAGAGGTTAACATCGATGTATTCGCTAGAGGGGGAGTCAAGGTACTTACCTTCACTGGCCAATTGCTTGAGTCTGAGAGCCTCGTACTCTGTAATCTCGTCAAGCTGATGCGTAATACGAACGTATTTCCGCTCAAAGAGATTTCCATCAGTTGTGTATATCTTGTAGGTAGTGTGAAGGTCATCTTCATCAATGGTTACGAACTTCCCTCTCTTAGCATCAACTCCATTTTTCAAGAGTTTTGAGACAATAGACTCGTCAACGTTTTGCGTGATATCCAAGTTCTCATACTCTTCTTCACACTCTGGCAAAGCCTGTGCACCTAATTTCAATCCCTTGCCGTCCCTATTGTACAATTCGGCAATTTGTTTTCCCGTAGGTAATTCAACAGATGTATACTGGACTTTCAAAAGATCAAAGTCTTTCAATATCTTCACATTTCCTTCTGAGTTAATCTCAACTAAACCATAGTTGTTAGGCTCTTGTGAGTATTCATAGACCAAACCACCACTGAAGACTCCAATCATCTCATTACCAAAGATAGTAGCGATCTCTCCGAAAACTCTTGGAGAGACTGCATTACAACCAAATTCTGAGAAAAAGACAGGAAGGACATAGTCTTCGTAATCCTGTGACAAGGCATCATATCCACTGGTATAAAATGTCTGTTCTCCACACCATTGATACGTGTTGACACCATAGAAGTCAGCAGAGTCGATAAAAGAGCCATCCGTGCACTCTAAGTATTTGGACAAGGAGACTCGGTAAGACAAATCATCAGCAGCAGAATAACCAACAGGGATGAATCTTGGACCATGCTGGGAAATATATGATTTGATGTCCTTGATCAAGTTCTTGATGTATGGTGGCGAGTTCCTGGCAGATTTTTTATCATTAACAATCTCATTACCAGCAAAGAATCCCAAAGTATTGTTGTATCCTGAGAATTGTTCAACGATTCTGAAGACATGCTCAAGGTACTCTTCGTTGTATGTGGTCCATGGCTCGTACCTGTTCATGTGCTGACCAGGAAGTGGGGAGTTTACGTCTAACACAAGATAAATACCAGCAGAGGCCAACATACTCATACAAACATCATGGTTAAGATCCGGGTTGATCGAGTATACTCTGACTGTATTGATGTCCAATTCTTGGAATAAGATGATATCACGAGCACAAGTGTTGGGATCGGAAAGTGGGTCAAAACTTTCTGTCACAGCAGAAGAACCTCCGGGTTGATAATCAATACCTTTGAGAAAGAAGGGCTCTCTGGTAACAGTATCAACAAAATACCTCCCATGTGTACTAATAGGATGTGTAAAAGCATTGACCGTCTGGGCAATAAGAGCTAAGAGTGTATATCCGAAGAGCTTTTCTCTATTGTGGAACATAGGTCGGGTGAAGATGTCTTGCTTACTGAGGGGTGGACGGTCTGAAGTAACAAGCTCCAATCATGGAGGGAATTTGACAATCCAATCAGGTTGACTTTCAAAAGTTTGTAACACAGTGATACAAGCTGATAGATGAGTTTGTGGAGAAACCACAAAACCGGAATTGGGTTGCCGCTGAGGGGGAACAACGGGATAACAAAGGGGATGGGCATAGGTACAGTTAAGTGAGTGGTAATAGAGAAAAAGACGTAAGTATTGTAGTACATGAAGAAGACAACAAGAAGAAAAACGTACGGTGGTTCCACGAAGGAACAGTGTAGTAACACCGAAGACTCTCTAGAAGAGACCCTCATTGGAAGAGGTGAAGTAGTTGACACCAATTGGCTGTAATCCATAGTAGCTGGCCCAGTCCTCAAGACCATGACCAGTTATATTGGTTCCCCAGTTCAATCTTTGCTTCAATGAATGATAGGGTATTCTTCCCAATGACTGTCTAAATAAGATCAAAACATATGTGTGAACACCTGTCCCTTCGGCGGGATGTGGTCCTTGATATGGAACCAATGATTTACCATCTTCCAAGTCGAGATGTACATTGAAGTAGTTGTTTGGAATGTTTGGAGCCTTTTTATTCAGTCCCACTTTCTTCTCAACATCATCCTTATTAAACACCAAGTTGATCCAAACAGCCCTCGCACTCTGTTGACCACTGGGTGCGATGTCGGTGATAGCAAGCAGATAAAAGTCTTGGGCAAAACCAACAGAGAATGGGAAGAAAGATTGATACGCTATTGATGGTGTCTCAATAGCGTATAAGGGAGAGATATAGTTACCATAAGTCACTGGAAATCCATCACCGTAGGTATAATCAACAAACAACTCACCAGGAGGGTAAAATCGACCAAGATAATCCAAGAGAACTTTGTCTAGCTGGATTGTTTCTTGTATAGCTGAAGCTCTCTGTTTGAAGTCGGGATGGATTTTGTATGTGACAACCCGTTCATAGAACTCTTGAGCGTCTGCAAAAGCGTAGGACCAGCAGGCAAGTAGCGCAATGGCCAGAAGACACGTACGCAAGAAAGTCATTTACGAGAGAACGTGAGTGGAACAGTGTAAATTTGAGAAATACTGTACCTGAATTTTAGGAAGGATTCTGGTGAGTTGAAGAGTTTTTAATGTTTGGTATGTTTATAGACCCCACACTATGCAGCGGACCAACGCATGCACCACAAAAACGACCAACTTAGTTTGCGGATTGATCGGCTTCAAGTTGACAAGCAACCTTATGAAATCAGAAAGAAGCTATATGAATATGACTTCAGACCCACCGTCTTAGAATCAGAAAGGTTTAGCCATTAATAAGGGGCTGGTGTGTGTATTGCTACTGCCGGGGAGTGTAAAAGTTGTAACGGCTTTGCGGCTTGCAGTATAAACATTATGAAGAACCTAACGAAAACAACCGCTGGCAGTCTTTTTACGAAACTATTAGGGTAGTTGAGTGCGGGTTCCAGTTTTGTATATTTCTGAACTGTTATTGACACTCTCCGACTGTGGTCTTTTTGAATGCTGCCTGTTCATGGATCATGGTGTTAGATCAGGCTAGTGGAGAATTGGATGCCGACTTATGTTGTGTGTTCTACAAGTAGGACTACAAGTATGATACCTTTAAATCAAAAACAGCATCATGAATGAGTAGCATCATAAGGTGATTACCAAGTAAAGTCATCAGACACGATCTGCAGACCATATCCGGTACCAGTACCACTCTTGATCAGATGTGTAAGACCGCTGATTAACTAGAAGCAGCGATTGACTTCGGGTGAACGAGATGCTTCTCATGATCAGTCTACAAGTCTGTATCCATAAAAATCATGTAGCCACCTACAGGCAACGACATCTTCAGCTTGAAGTAATCCTTCGTTTCACCAATGATGTACTCATCCAAGTAGTTTTTCAGTTTGCTGTGCAGCAAGACGGCCAAGTTTGCTATGCAAGGCGTATTCTTCTTTACTGCTCAATGGAGCAAATATCAAGGTTTGGGCATACCCATCTTGGAATGATTGGGAAGCGCGTGCATCGAACTCAAAGTTCTGTGAGCTATAGCTCTAGTATGAGGAAGGCCAGTAGTAGAATGCACATGATTGGGCAGAGACACTGAAGAGCACATGTGAGACCTAACTCATAAAATGCTTGGTGAAAGTCCAAATTATACGCATATTTTCTCAACACGCCGTGTTGCTTCCGCCCGCCTTGAGCCTTTGTCGAGACCTCGACTTTCCCAAAAGGGTTAAAGCCTTTGGAGTTGACTGTGATCTGCAAATAACTTGTATCACAACACCAGCAGCCTCTAAAAACCCCAAATCGTGCATAATATCATGCAAGAATACTCACTTGTATCGTCTCATTTTCTTTATGGTGAGCGGTTGGAGATAGGAGAATTGCCCGAAACTAGAGCTCAGTGAACTTTTGAGCGACTATTACCATAACCATTCGACTCTGATCGACTCCTGACGGCTTAAAGCAGTAAAAAGGGTAAAGTAACACTGTAAAAGTTCATAGTCGAGGCGTTCATGCGTTTAACATGAAGAGAAGTTGACCTTACGAAGGAGGGACGCCTTGGGCGTTTCCCTAGTTACTGCATATGAGAAACTTTTTTCACCTATACCTCATCATCACTAGTTCCAGGTGTACGGCGAAGAAAAAAAATACCATGGAAGTCATACAGATGGAATACTACACATAGGAGGAATATCCTATAAACTCATCCGCAGCTTTTGTATGTTGGTATTTGTGTACCTTCCACACATAATTCAGACCTTGTGCTGCCCCAATCAAAATCCACGGCCACGTCCACGCGCCTTCTAAAGCATCCTTCCTTGCATAGAAAAACACGAGTCTCATAGTTTCAATGCATGCCCCGCCTACCGGCCCCAATTTCGTAGTTTCGACAAATGTAAAGCTCATCAATCCTTTTAGTACTGTGTACCAATTGTGCTTTGAGATATCTCGTACGGAAGGCGATCCAGAAGAGACAGGCTAGCACAATGGCTAACTGCATATATATGATCTGTTCCATCACAGTGCTGGATTGAGCCTTGGAGTGCCAAAAAGGCAATATATAGACCTTTAGAAACATGGGAAAAATGAATGACATTGTGAGTGGAGTGTCGATGCTCTGTTCAATTGTTGCTTGTATAGTTGGTTTCCTATTCTCACCAATTACAGAGCTCATCGAGAAGGACGCATGAACCGCAGATTCAAGATCTCTCTGGACGTGCCTCATACATAGCCCTCCCCCACAGAGTTTGGTCCCGTGTTTGGGAGTCAATTAGATCCAGTGATGTAATTTAAGAGTCGTCGCTTATATTCCGGACGCTGAGAAGGGTACCAATTTTTAGCATCGTTCCAAATTGTTTAAGTCCTTCCTATGCCGATGGAAGCATGTACGGAAGCTGAGGAAAAGGGACAGTTGAGGGGCAATGCTGTGCTTGAAATGAACTATGTTATGGTCGAAACATCTGTTAGTCACAGGGAGAGAATCACCATCGTGAGTATAAATCTATCACCATATATCATCCATTGAACGCACGGGTGTCTCACTTATATAGTGTGTACCCCCAGCTCTTCCTCTACTCGTGTTTATACGTTGTCAATCACTTCCACGAATCCTCATATGCGGGTGTGTGATCCGTCGTCTGGGGAACAGTCTTTTTTTTTTTTGTTTTACAGCTAATCGTTCGGCGATCTAGTTGACGAACCAATGACAAATCAGATTTTATATAGTAAAGCAGAGATTACAGGGCATCAATACGGCTTATATAACCGGATGCATGCTTCTACCGATCGGAGTTGACCTAATCAAGTTAATGGGAGACGCGTGTGTTTTAATTAGTTTAACCTGTTTTTCTTTGCCCAAATGAGGAATTATACAACGCGTCGAGAGGTTCGTTTTTACGAAGCCGGAGGGGGGACGGATATGTGATTGTACAAAGCAAATCTTTTTGCTAATTACACCTCCTTTTCTCCATTTCTTTAATTAAAGCTTTCAACAACGCCTTTGCCAACGCCTTGAGACTAAGGCGACCTTCATTCTTCGATTATATGAAATCTCCACAATACATAAACACACGCTTTTGGTCCCGGGACGATAGTATATATAGATGTAAATAGGGCACATAGGGCTAAGCATGCATAGAGAATATGTCAGATCTCGATCGATGATTGGAAAGATTGCCGATAATAGTTGCTGAGTCTTATAGGGAGGGAGATTAGTCTTCTGCTGAAAGTGTGTAATACTCCTTTACAGCTCCCCGTGAAGTGATCCAAATGACTCCTGTTCCATTTACAGACAATAGCGCACCTGTAGAGAATGTAGTCACCCCCGATTGCACATTCCCAGCGGATAACTACACATATGACCTTCAAACACAAAATGGCCAACATCACAGTATGTATGGAAAGCCTCTTGTGAAAAGCCCGTACGGTTTCATGGTCAACTGAGAGTATTTTCCTCAACGTTGAAGGGGCGAAAAGTTTGAAACAGCACCCAAACGCAAAGGCACGCCTCGAGGCTGGACTTCGCAGCAACGTCCCCATACCAAACGTTTTCTATTCAAGAAATCCCCTAAGAAGGCGTGCGCGTACAGAGCTTTGCCTTCTCCAACCGTTGGGGGTTCCTCAAACAACGAGCAAGAGCCTCTGGAATAACAAAGCTGGTATTATGGCCCCACGTTCGTTGTCGGATCCTTTTCTTTAACCTGTCTCCATGCCACCTACTACTCCTTCTCCAGATTGCCCACGTCCAATATGCACGGAAGAATGGAAGGATTCAAGAACCTCTGGCCCTAAGACTTCCTCGGATTTGGGCACCCAAAAGCAAAAAATAGGTGGCGTTTCCCCACAGAAGTTCGGTTGGAGCGCCGTTGGAGATGCGCGATCTTGCGTCTTCGTCTTGGCTTAAGCGAATAGAACAGAGAACCTAAATGTCACAGATTTCATAGTGCTACGGTCACAAACAACTGCGCACGTTGATGTCACCTGCAAAGCTATCATTAATGAGGAATTTAATAGGGGAAAAAGAGATAGAAACTGTTATTTGTGGGGATGGACCCCAGTGGCGAAGATAGACTAGAAAAAGAGTTAGGTTTTCTACATTGTTCGGCTCCCAGGCTCCAAGGCGGGAAGCGCGGAGATGCACGATCAGATCGTGCGTCGCAGAGTGCATGGCCATAACTTCAGAGAAGGCGATGCCTTTCGATACAAAACGGCTTTGCATGAACATAATTCAATGGAGATTGATATTATACTTTTGGCGTGGTGTTGGAGGTTGAAAAAGTATATAACATCGAGCATCCCCTCGTTCCAACCAACTTAATTCTCCTTTCCAATCATCATCCAGCTTTGCATCAACTCTTCATTACAACTCATACAGCATACACAATGCAGTTCTCTACACTCTTCACCCTCGCCACTTTCTCTGCCATTGCCGCTGCTGCTGGTCCAATTGAGATCTATGTCACTCAATACCACACTGTTGATGTTATTCAGTTTGTCACTGAGACATCTACTCAAGTTGTTCTCGAGACTCAATACGTTTCTCTTTAAAGGGTGAAATACCCTCACTGCATTGGGTGACATCGCTCCCCCTCCCCCCAAAAGCGACTCTCATCTCTTTTATTTGCATATCCTACTATCTAGTCATGGTGGCTCTCTTTTATGGAGCCACCCTTTGGTTTTTGCTTCTACGCATTTGTTTTTTACATCATGATTGCATTTGGTTTTGTGTTTTTTATTTGCATAAAGACTTGACGGTTATAGAGTCAGTCTTTGGTTCAATGGGTTGTTTATATGGTTCCAATTAAAATGTTTGCATTTGGCCTTTATTCCACATGATTATTTGTAGAGATGTAGACGTGTTGGGGAATGACAACGCAATTTAGTCTGGTCAATGGTCTTTCCAGAAGAATGGTCGAACAACAAACAGCCCTTGGGGTACCAGTTCACTGATAATTATTAAGTTTACCCTATGCATCTATTATTCTTCCAGCTAGAGAAATATCAGCTCGGTTAACCCTGAAAATCCTTATATATAACGGCCAATGATAAAACTTCTGTTTGCGTCCTCCAAAAGCCAAGCTTTTTTCTAAAAATGCAAAAGTGAAGGCTCAACTCGGAAAAGCTCTGGAATGATCTTTTCTGTTATCATGGTCCATTCCAAATGGCTTCTTTTGTCTTATTGACTTGATTACACTATTTAAGCTGGTGTTTTGCGATGACCTCACTTTGCTTCTGTGACCTCATTTGCGTCTCTTTCAACTTTCCACTGAACCTTCAGTCTCCACATATGACGCCAAGGCTACTCTCACCGGTACCTCCCTTCTCGGTCTGGCTTTGGTTTTTTCAACGCTTTGAGTCAATGAAATATCTGGGCAAAGCGTCTCGAAATAAAGCCTATGACTGAATATGTACCAAAGTAAACGGGTCTTTTTGTTTCTCTGGCCTCAAACGTAAAATATCTTTTGAGCTTTTATGGCATTATCTGACCTTGAGCTCCCGAACAATCCAGCGAACAATGCCGTACACCATAGCGATAGCCCCAGAAACACCCATATCAACAACGTAGCAGCTTTGCAGATTATGGTACTTCAACAAATTTCAACCGTGCTACAAGTTGAACCAGCAGGATATTCAAGTTTATTGCCTTTAAATCCCGACAGTCAAGCTCATGACCTCAAACTCCATTCTGGAAAGAGCGAGTGCTGCCCACTTTGAACAGAGCAGGCTCTTGAGGGATATGGAACCTTCCATGAAGATACCCATAATCAAAAGATTTGGTAAAGGGTTAGAGGCAATGCAAACGTGATCAGATATTGTATTGAGGATTATACTAGCTGACTCACTAGTTCGAAGTAAGGAAAGACTACATCTCAAAGATGGAAGAGATAACAACGCAGTGGCCCTACCGTTTCGCGAACTCGTTCTATGCACAGCCGTGGATCATCACCGAACGCGTGTTACCAAAACACCGGGGGGAAACTTCCTTAGTATTCTACGTTACCGCCAAGGCAGAGACGACCAATTGAAAGCGCCAGCGCTTGATAACCGAGAGAACAGGAGCTCTACAAGACTTCACAGCGCAATGGCTTCGGAACCGCCTGTGGATTTGAGCTCCAAATTGGGGCGGCTACGCACCAGGCTGGAGAGGGGCATCCGCCAGCCGTCAATGGAGCAACTACGGCGGCCCTCTTCACTATTCCGCTCTGGACACAGGCGCCAAAGGTCCATGGACCAGGTTGAATGTGACATTGCTAACCTCCAGCTTACACCTAACAACACGAGATCCCGATCCAATACTGCAAATAGCATCAATCTCGCTCCGGATATCGAGAGGGTATCAAGCTTCAGCTCACCCGCCAGGTCCATCGTCTCCACAGCATCTCTGAAACTGCAGCGATCTAGAGATCTATCGCCAACGGCAAGACACCATGGAGACACACCGTCGTTGACGTTTGTAACGCCAAATGTACCGCGTATCAGCATCAACAGCGATGACGATGACGACGACAGCGAAGGCAAAGAGCAATTCCCTACTACAGAGGCGGAACCTTCAAAGTTCACACGCTTCAAGAGCCTATTCTTCGATTCTGGAAACTACTCACTATCACCGCAGAGGTCCAAGTCCGTGTCACCGTCTCGTGACCGTGCCCTCTCCACCGGTGACAAGTCTCCGAAACGTCCCCAACTATCCAAGGCTCTCTCGGATGGGAAGCAACAGACTTTGGATTCATCATCAGAGTCCCAGGAGGCCAAAAAACAAAAGGATCTAACAAGAAAGAGGTCACGTACACTGGGCTCAGTTGAGAGCGATCTTTATCATAAGAGAAATGGTTCAATTGTGAATAAGCTAGGAATTATGCTGAAGCCAAAGACAAATGCCGAGTTGTCCACAGGCTCAGACTCTTCTGATATCGGAACTGTTTCCCATACACCCTCTCCACCATTAGTTGCTGCAGAGGATACACCAGAGACATACTTGGCTAAGCTCCTTGATGGTGGTCTCGATTTCGAAATCTCAAGTATTTTGTCTAACGAGAATTCTGAGTTCTTCAAAATGTGCCTGGACCTCTTCATGTCCAAGTCTTTTGATTTCACTGGTGAACCTTTGGATATAGCATTGAGAAGGTTATTACTGACCTGTGAACTACCGAAAGAGACACAACAGATTGATAGGGTTCTGGAAAGCTTCAGTGAGAGGTATTATCAGTGTAACTCTGATCTTTGGGATAATAAGGATCAAATTTATTTCTTGACATTTTCACTAGTTATGCTTCATACAGATCATTTCAACACGAACAACAAGAGGAAAATGTCCAAAGAGGAATTCATCAAGAATACGAGAGTTGATGATCCAAATGAAAAAATCAACAATTCATTTTTGACTAGAGAACTCTTTGAATATCTCTATGATAACGTTACACTGACAAGATTTATCCAAAAGAACCAAATTCATCAATCATCTTCAGCATCACCCCTTTATCTTTTACCCAAACGGATATTCAGTTCATCATCATCCACAAATCTTGAAACTATGAATTCTACACGTCACTTATCTCCTGGAACTCCAAATCATCGTTCACAGTCGATTTCATCATCAACCTCTCAGTTCTTCACCCCGAATATTGCAGATCCATACTTTTATCTTATAACTGATCAACTCAATCAACTTCGCCTCCCAATTGAACCATACAATGAGCATTCATTCACAAATAGACTGGATTGTTTATTCCCAGATCATCAACATCATCTCTCTGCAATTCGTGAAGCCATGACTGGGGATGGTGTTTTTCTAAGATTCAACAAAGATTGTAACTGGCTTCCTGGGAAAACTGAATTGGCATTCACAGATATTGAACATAGTAAGAAGACTTTATTAAGAGTTGTTAAAGTTGCCGAGTTATATCGAGAAGAGATTACAAACAAGTTCTTCACCATTGGTTCAGGGAACAAAGTTACTTGGAAAAGATGTTTTGGTGTATTAACGCTTTGTGGTTTTTTTCTTTTTGATAACTTAAATTTCATGACTATCTCCCATAGGGAAAAGTTGTTGAATGGTACAGATGAGCCATTGATCATTGATGTCTTGAATGAAAATGCATTGAAGACATGTCAAAAACTGAACATTAATGGTTTATTTGCATGCCAATCCGACACATTGGATTCCCATTTCACTTTCACAATTTTCAGTACGAACAAAAGGGAAGTATTTGCCACCTCAACACATACTTCGATGTCAATATGGATTGCCTGTATAAATTACATTGCATCATTGGACTCATGCTATATTGATTATCCATTTGTCAACTATGAGAGTATCCCGATAAGACACACGAGTATCAAGGACAAAGCCAACAAACTTATCAGCAATTTACCAAATTCAAGACGTAAGATTGATGATTTGCAAAGAATCATAAGACATCTACAAATTGCCACCCCATTGTCTGCAAAGACCAAGGATTTACTCATTGCTTACCATAAAAGTTTGAAGATCAGATTAGAGTGGTTATGGTATGAAGTTGAAAGGAACCAAGTATATTTAAACATATTGAGGAGTGAGTTATCAAAGATTGAAGATGGTGATTATAAGATTGACGATGAGACTTGCTTGGAAGACTCATTCATCAATGATACGTGCAAGGAGAAGGTTAAGAATGTGGCTGATGGATGTGTTGTTGTTAATGATGATTGTTCCACACAAGATATTGACATTGTTAGGCGGTTGGAAGATGTGATGGAAGAAGTCAATGACATGAATGAGGATTCCGATGATGAATATGTTGATGCAGAAACGCATACTTTATGACCTTTCTAACGAGAACAATGTCCCCCTTCCTACATGAATCGTAGACCTAACATGGAAGAATACAAAAGTACAAGATTACACAGCTAAATAACCATTCTCATCGTAACCGACATAGATCTTGGCCTCTTCTGTCAATTTTTGGCAGTGTAATTGAACATCGGCTTCGATGAGGCCTAAATTCTGTGCAATGAATGGGATTGGAACACCTTCTGGCATTGAAGGGGTATTTTCGTTGATGCACTCATAGATTCTATCAGCGACTGACAACCCGTTCTGCTCAGATGAATTTGGCTTACTATCAAACAATGGCGCATTGCTTGCCGATGTCTTCACACCTCCACCGAGCTTACCGGTGGCGTTGTTGTAAATGTCGATAACCGATAAGAAGTGATAGATGATCTGGTTATAATCAGTGATGATATGGAAAGTTGAATTGTTGATTGAGGCTTTGCCACCAAAGTCTTTCATTGAGCCGGTGACATAAACATACGTCCCTGGAACAAGTTTTGAGTCAACTTCGGAACCAGCTTTGTCGTCAACCCATTTACGAACATCTGCAACACCCGTACCGTCTTCGATCTGGATGAGTAAGTTTGAGGTGTTGTCTTGGACATTTCTGATGATACCCACGAACGAGATGAAATTCAACTCAATCCCATGGATTTGGAAAGGGCCATCTTGGACCGTCGTTTTAGCCTCTTTGACCATTTTTAAAGTCACTGGTGTTAAAGTTGAGACCGTTTGAGTACGCTGTTGCTGTGAACTCGAATTATCGAACCCATCATTTGAGAATCCGCCACCGTTATAACCGTCGTAAGGCTGATAGTCTGTGTGTGTTAGTTTTCTGTGCTGTTTTATACGAGCTTGGTAGGACCTTACTGGACATCGTAATTGTGTGTTTGTACTTGTATTTGTGTATACATAATAGATTGACGCGTTGTTTTGGTGGCGTTTTCTTACGCGTTTCGCGTTGGGTTTCCCACATTTCGCGGTTGGAGTTCAGGAGTGTTGCCCTTACCAGCTCTGTGGACTCTCTTTAAGGAAGGAGACAGCTAATGAGCCAGCCCTGTGTATGTATCACCCCTGATTTACATAGACTTATAATTGTCATTACATATACATATATATAAACGTATGGATTCATATACTTACCGCAGATGACATCATATACACTAATAGGCTGTAGAGACTAACGCTCATTGAGCCATCGCGATCTCTCCGTCACTTGCACTTAGGGGACACTCCGGAGGCCTTCATCAACACTCTCTTTGACTTGCACTTAGGGGTTGTAACCGCAACTATCACCAAACAAATGCACGCTGATAAAGGCCATGGCAGGTCCGTACACAAAGGACAATGCACAAATCAAAATATACAAAAACACAGACAAAGAAACATATACAAAGAAACACAATGGATTAAATCGATAACACCCAGACACCAGGTGAAGAATTTTTCACTGTATCCGGTTCCGGTCAGATGACTCAGATAAGGTTCCATACAATTCAATCAGCAAGGAGATCACCGTGTATCTTTATCGCCATCAATTTTCTCTCACGTAGTCCCTCTCTCTATATATTACATATATTTATTGTCTCTCTCTCTTTACAATATTTAGTCTTTGTGTGTTTACTATGTAGTCCCTATAGGGTAGACTCTGCCCATGCATAAATGACTCTTCCCTTCCCGCAACGAAAAAGTTGGTTGTCCCAGTCGAGATATAAAAATCTCAATTCGCCCACCACTTTTCATTCTCCCTTCCGCTTTGTCTGGCTCACTATCCAATCCATCAAATTACACACACAATGTCCAAGGGAAAAGTCTGTCTTGCCTATTCCGGTGGTCTCGATACCTCCGTCATCCTCGCCTGGTTGCTCGAGCAGGGCTACGAAGTTATTGCCTTCATGGCCAACATTGGCCAAGAAGAGGACTTTGAGGCCGCCAGAGCCAAGGCTTTGGCCATTGGTGCCACAAAATACGTTCTTGTCGATGTCAGAAAACAATTCGTCGAGGATGTCCTTTATCCAGCTATCCAGACCAACGGTATCTACGAGAACGTCTACTTACTTGGTACCTCATTGGCCAGACCTGTTATTGCCCAGGCTCAGATTCAGGTTGCTGAGGAGGAGGGCTGTTTCGCCGTCTCCCATGGCTGTACAGGTAAGGGTAACGACCAGGTCAGATTTGAGCTCTCCTTCTACGCATTGAAGCCGGATGTTGTTGTCATTGCCCCATGGAGAGACCCAGCTTTCTTTAACAGATTTGCCGGCAGAAAGGACTTGCTCGACTACGCTGCTGAGAAGAACATCGAGGTGACACAGACCAAGGCTAAGCCATGGTCCACCGATGAGAACATGGCGCACATCTCGTTCGAGGCTGGTATCCTTGAGGACCCAGATACAACCCCACCAAAGGATATGTGGAAGCTCACCGTTGACCCATTGGACGCCCCAGACGTTCCAGAAGACTTCACCGTTTTCTTCGACAAGGGTAAGCCATCCAAGCTTGTCTACACCGAGAACGGAGAGAAGGTTGAGGTCACCGAGCCAGTTGAGCTCTTCCTCGCTGCCAACAAGATTGCTAGAAGAAATGGTGTTGGCAGAATTGATATCGTTGAGAACAGATTCATCGGAATCAAGTCCAGAGGCTGTTACGAGACTCCAGGTTTGACCATTTTGAGAACCACACACATTGACTTGGAAGGTTTGACATTGGACAGAGAGGTCAGAGCCATCAGAGACACTTTTGTCACCCCAACACATTCCAAGATCCTCTATAACGGTCTCTATTTCACCCCAGAAGGTGAGTACGTTCGTTCTATGATCCAGCCTTCTCAGAACACCGTCAATGGTCAAGTTAGAGCTAGACTCTACAAGGGTTCTATCCAGATCCTTGGTAGATCCTCTGAGACTGAAAAGCTCTATGACGCCACAGAATCCTCGATGGATGAGTTGACAGGATTCCAGCCACAAGAGGCTTCCGGATTCATTGCTGTCCAGGCCATCAGAATCAAGAAGTACGGTCAGGCAAAGAGAGACAAGAACGATCCAATCACTTTGTAATTCCTATAGATTCAATGGTATCCCAACAACTGATATTCTCCATGTAGTTCAGACAAAATCCATATTCATTAACCCTATGTAATTGTGTAAAAGCAGAACGTTAAAAGCAGACATAGCACAACAAGATAACATTATTGAGTGCAAAAACAAAAGATTACAGGAAATACTCACTTCTCTGAGTCTTTTGAGGTGCAGCTTTCTCTGTATCATCAGGTACTGCACTGAAAATTTTGAATTTCGGAGTCAAATCGTCATCAATCTTCATAACACTAGCGACATTACCACATCTATAACAATAGTTCGGAGCACTCCACACTGTCACGACGTCTTTCTCCTTGAAATGGTACTTGAAGCCTTCCATCACCAACTGGTGTGCCCTGGCAATCAGTTGTAAGTTGTTCACATGGTTGAACTCACGGGCAACTCGGCTACCAAACAGCCAGCCTGCACCACGTGGACTCACTTGCCACGTATCAACCTCGTCAGGATCACTCCAGACCAGATCACAGAATCCACCTTCGTGAGGCACTTCCTGAGCCCTTGACAAGACACGGATTTGATCGAGCATGCGGATCTCTGGTGATAAACCACCGTGGACACAGAGGATCTTACCATCGATGATTGCAGCGAGAGTTAGGAAGTCAAAAACCTGACAGCAGTACTTCCACACGGTTGTGGAACCGTACTTAGTCAAACACTCCTCGTAGAACCCGTAAACTTGGGTGATTTGTCTGGACTCGTGGTTTCCTCTCACCAATGTCAGTCTCGAAGGGTACTTCACTTTCAGGCACATCAACAATGTAAACGTTTCCAACGAAAAGTAGCCTCTATCAACGTAGTCACCAAGGAAGATGTAGTTAACGTTATCAGGCAAGCCACCGCTCGTTCTGAAGAGTTCTAGCAGATCATGAAACTGGCCGTGGATATCACCGCAAACGGTTACGGGACTCTGCACGGGCTGGATGTTGGACTCCTCCATCAGCAACTCCTTGACTTTCTCACACAGCTGTTTCATGTCAGACTCTGGGAGGTGTTGGCACTTTTTGACGGTCTCAAGCCAAACATCTGGTCCTCTCTCCATCTTGTACTGTCTTGTTTGTGTATCTGATTGTGTATGTGTAAAGCCAATGGGTATCCACCGTTTAAGACTAGCGGAAAAGACAAGACTGGCGAGGTGATGAGCTCGGGAACGTGTCAGATAGCAACGTGTGCAGTTACTCTGTCGTCTATGCTCTCTTGCTTGCAAAAACACTGATGAGTGCCATCAAGTGGGCGTTTCTCCCGTTTTTTTCCCCTCGCGGGATTGGGACAAACCTGCGCTAATGGCTAAAAAAGGGTAATTACCCCATTGGGAAAATGCTATCTTCATTCAAATGGGCGATGTTTCTCAATTAGCACTGGTGTATACAATGAAGGGTGATTACAGGATTGATCTTCAAGTATCAATTAGCAGAGTTGGAGTATACAATTAAGGATGAGTACTGGACTTATATAGAAAGATGTAATAGCACAGACAAGATGTAATAGTTGTAGTGGTGGTAACAGAAATGCAATGGAGATGTAAGAGATGGGATAGAGATGGAAAGATACATCAGAGATCCATCCAGGACTCATTCTTCGACATGCCATACAGCCGTTTGTAAGTATCAAACACATCGGGAAACGGCAGCTTCTTGGAGAGAACCAGGAGCTTCATCCTCGACATGACGTTGCCTTTTAGCAGGTCGTTCTCGACCAGTGAGGTACAGACGTTCTCAACGAATGGTATTGAGATCTCTTCATCCAGTGTTTGATATAGGTACTGATCGCCGAATGCTTGTTGCTGCTCGGAGGATGATCGTATCGATCTCGCAAGTGCCACTCGGATCTGATTGAACATTAGCTTGTTGGAAGAGCCGTTCCATCTGTATACCTTGACGAACAGATTCCTGAATATGATGATCCTTGCCCTCTGTGCGAGTAGTATGAGCAGATGTCTCTTGATGAAATACTGTTGATTGTTGTAGAGATGTTGTTCGAACTCAAACAGATTACCATTCTGGATATGGACAATCAGTGGACTGTAGTACTGGTGAAGCTCCTGGTAGGTTCCAAGTACCTGTTTACTTGGTATCTTCCCAACAAGTAATGACACCGGTACCAAGTACCTTAGGATCTTTATGACATTGGATTGGTCAGACCGTAACGTGTGTGTAAATGACCAGTTGAGATGGATGAATGACTTCATCAATTGGTTCTTTATCAGGTAATAGCGACCAAGGATATAGCGATACTCAACCTGTTGAGCTTTGGGGTACTGGCTGAATCGGTGTTCCAGCAGGTTCATGTTTGCAAAAATATTCTGACAGAGCAGCGGGGAGTCGATGATGAAGTAGATCTTATTGAGGTTATTTGCAATGAACAGTGTGAGCATCTTCTTCTTGCTCTGGCCTTTCAAAGCACGGACGTGATTGAACATCTTGGACAAGACAGACGATACAAAGATGAGTCTCTTGAACTTCTTACCATTGACACTGTTGAGAGCCAAATCAACTCTTTTGACCATTGGAATCGTCAGTCGTATTGTCTCGTACATCAGCTCCGCCAGGCTATTACCCTTGTTATTCATGAACGCAACGGCGAGGTCGTTGAAGAAGACCAGCACCAAATCATGTGACTTCAGAATGGACCAAGGCTCAATGTCCCTGCAAAGTTTTAGAAACGACACGATCAGCGTCTCAAACGCTGGCCAGTCCCCTTCAAATAGCCTGTATGAATCGACGAGCTCGGAGAGCTGCTGATCTGATGTGTTGATGAGTTCTTGTTGTAGTGCTCCAATCTGGCTAGAAACCTCGGGATTGGCCAGATTTAGCGATAAAAGCTGGCTAAGTTCCCGTGACACATCAGCATTATTGGTTGCTTGAATTGTAAGGTGCGAAAGCTTTTGAAAGAACCTATTAGTAGCCATTGTTGTGTGCTCTATGTGGCTTCTTCTGTTGTTGTTCGTCCTTGGTTGAGCCCGTTAAGAAAAAAAAAAGGCGGAAATTATCAACACAGACAATGAACCAGGACACACCCACCAAAACACCACAAACTGAGGAAAAAAGGATGGAGGTCTCCAGTAGAAGGATGCCGCTGGGCCCAAGTATCACGAGGGAAGAGTTCATGAAGCGGCAGAAGGAGCAGAAGGAGAAGAAGAGAGACAGACGCAAAGAGCGAGGAATCAAGGTAGTCGTAAGGCTCCTACCGCCCAATCTTTCGCCTGATGAGTTCCACAAGTTTGTTCATCCGTTCACAACGCCATCACACTCATTTGATTCATATTACGTTAAGGGCCATTACCCTTCAAAGCCTTTCAAACAGCCTGTTTATTCGAGAGCATACATCAATTTCAAGACAGTACAGATAGCCGAGGAGTTCTCCAAACAGTTCAAGAACTATGCATTCGAAGATGATAAGGAGTCCATAGTCCCCAATATAACCATATCACTCTTCAAGAAGATGCTGGACACCAAAGACACACCGAAGAAGCCAAAGAAGAAGCTGGAGAACCTCAATTCGTTCAAGCTGTTCATGAAGTTCCATAACGGTGAGATTGAGAGGCCGAAGTCGTTCACCCAAGATGGAAGGAATAAGCCTATTCCCAAGAAGGATGATAAAAAGGATAAGAAGGATACAGATAAGAAGAAAAAGAAGAAGAAGGATAAGAAGAAGAAAACTGGCTCTCCATCTTCAACCAACGGTTCGAAGTCTGAATCGAAGTCTGCATCACCAGTTCCACTGACCCAGAAGAAGAAGCCTGAGAAATCTGAGAAATCCAAGAAGTCTGATAAGTCTCAGAAGCCTGAGAAGGATGCAAAATCTGACAAGAAGAGAAAGAAGAAGGACAAGAAGGATACAAAGCCTGCCTCTAACGATGCCAATCCCGTCAAGGAGAAACCAAAGAAGCCCAAGAAGAGATCACCGGAGGCATCAGCATCACCAGCTCCTACAACCACGTCGAAACCAAAGAAACTGTTGAAGAAACGACCTGCCAATGAGGAGAAGAGAGAAACGGAAAGTAAATAGAAATTTAAACCCCTCGTGCTTATGTCATTCGCCGATGTACGTCTTTGTGTCAGACTCCGCCGTAAACATTTAATCCTTTCGTTGTGCCTCCACACATAGATCGTATCAACACAGTACACATAGAGCACAGCAAAAGAGCACACAAACTATGGAATCAGAAATCAAATTCATCACCGTCGTCATCCATTGGCTCTCTTCG
Organism: Petasospora mississippiensis; assembly: GCA_030581715.1. NCBI lineage: Eukaryota > Fungi > Ascomycota > Saccharomycetes > Phaffomycetales > Wickerhamomycetaceae > Petasospora > Petasospora mississippiensis. Next base: position 11,902 of record JAKTVV010000088.1, on the reverse strand, counting down.
TTCCCTTCGTCCCATGTCAACAAGGACGAGTCCACTGATACCTTGCGTGATCCACAGATGATTGTGTCGATATTGAAGCTTGTTATGGACGATCTGTTCTCCATTGGTGAAGAGGTTGGTGAGGAGCTGCTGGCTGATATAAAGGATGAATATGACTTGATCTTTACCACTGTTAAGCTGTACTTCAGAGACAAACTATGGTCAAGGAAGAGGTTGTTCACCTACTTGGATATGCTCAAGTATGAAGATCTATCCAGAGGCGACTACCATGCTATGACTGTCTTGTGCTTCATCTTCGCCGAGATAGGATTACACAGCTTCAAGAGTGGCATCGCAATATCAACCATATCGATGCTCGACGATGAGGATCAGCAAGAGTTGAAGCGGTTCATGTACGACGAACAGGATTTGAGTGCGCGCAACTTGATCCTCCTCCAGAGGGTCAACATGATGGAGATTGAGAACATGAACTTGAAGAGGAGACTTCTTAACAAGTCCAATGAGCATTTGGAGCATTTGGAAGATGAATTGAAGCGTAAAGACGATGAGATTGAACAGCTAAAGTCTGAAGTTGCACATTTAAGACAGCTGAACAAGGACTTGAAGCACGATTTGATTCAACTGAATGACGATCTTCTTATCATTGGTTCTCTCCATTCACCGAAGAAGACAAAGAGAAAGTTCAACCATGAATTAGATATCTTGCGATGGGAGCTCAATGCCATGAGTGATTGGGTTGTCACAATGGGCAACCGCAATAGATAGCTACAATGAAGGTGCAAGATTAAGGGCATTGACATAAAGAGATACATAAAGGGTTTTAGAAGATGGCATCAAGGGTACAGCAGATACACAGGGCACCGAGACAAGCTAGGCAGCAGTCGGAGCCACCGGAACTCTTCTGAGGTTGCTGAACATAGACAGGTTGCTGTTGCTGGTAGTAACCCTGCTGAGGAGGTCCTTGCTGGTAGTAGCCCTGCTGTGGGGGACCTTGGTAGTAGTTCTGCTGGCCACCGTAGGCCTGCTGAGGACGGCCGTAGTCGGCGAAGCCTCTTTCGCCCTGAGTTGGAGGTGGTCCAGAAGGTGGGGCATACTGCTGACTTGGTGGGGGTCCGGAAGGTGGAGCGTACTGCTGGTTGGACTTGGAATGTTAGTACTCTGTCTTGAGATAGCCCGTCAATATACCATATAGCTAGGTATATACAGTCAATATAGCCCATCTGGATATATTTAGTGGGTAAATTTGGGTAAATTTGGGTATATTGTGTGGGGGATACTCACATTATAGTACTTCTCGGCAGACATTGTTGATGTTGATGTTTGGGGTATGTAGAGGAGATAGGAATGTAGATCCTTTTTTCGAGTATTTCTGTGCTCTTAGAGTGAACAGCTGGCTGAGAGCAACTAATTGACTACCCAGATAGGATTTTAGAGATGGCAGTGACACAAAATTCCAATGAGCACTTATTGACACCGCCTCCTTCTGTGACCTCGTTCTCGGGCGTTCGCGAAATTTCTCCCTTGAACCCTGCGTGACGTATGAATGTATATACATCGAGTTATATGGATTGGGAGATGGAACGGGAAAACTGTGCTCTTGTTTTGACAGTATCGACTATGAAGAGATTATAAACTTCACATGCAAAAAAAAAGCATTCCAAAACGATGAATAACGAGGGAAATAGAAAATTGCCCGTGTATAATGTGTGGCCTTGACGAAAGCCAGAATATCTCAAGTCACGTGACCTCTGATGAGGTCCAAGGTCACGTGACCACTCCAATTATGGTATGTGCCACATGACCTATAGAAGACATATGGTACGGGCCACACGCATAAGGGCGGACTTAAGGTCATCAGATGTCTTCTCTTTATAACTTTTCAAAGTCCGTTTCTTCACCTCTTTGATGAGGTTCGGACAAGCCCTGTCATTAATAAGAGCAATGTCCTCTGTCACCAAGAAAAGACCCACGAGATCCAAAGGTCCACAGGCTCACAAGAGACCTAATAATTATGATCCATACAAGCCAAGCGCAGCTGTTAACAAGATTTCCAACATTGTTCTCTCCGAGGAGCAGACAATGCTGAAGACGAAAATTATGCAGTTTATCAATACAAATCTGGAGACCAACAAGTCCGGGAAACCCTCTGTGTTTGTGATAAATGGTGATGCTGGTACTGGTAAAAGTGCAATCATCAATGCCATCTTCAATGAAATCCAGAGAATCTCAAGAACCTCAAACGATCAGTTGCTATCAGGTACTAGCAATTATCTTGTTGTCAATCATCCGGAGATGCTGAAGCTGTACCATCAGATCTCCAAACAGTTCCCATATATCAACAAGTCCGACTTGGAGAGACCAACGTCGCTCATCAACAGATATGCTCACAACACAACACAGGAAGTTGATGTGTTGATCATTGACGAGGCACATCTCTTAGCCACCGCTAAGGATGCCTTTAAGAGATTTCAGCAGGATAACCACTTAGAGGAGCTTTTGAAGTTGTCAAAAGTCGTCATTATGGTGTTTGACGATAAACAGTCTCTTCGAATGGGCTCGTTTTGGAATTTCTCTGGTGAAGATGGTGCTTCACTTGTTAATTTCTTGGATAGAGACCATGTCTTTGTCTATGATCAGTACAACCTAAAGAAGCAGTTCAGAGTCGTTGCCCATGACGACTTGATCAATTGGATAACGTTGCTTTCAACAAAGAAGCAGATTTTGCCATTGCCTATACATGATGCTACTGAAGGCACCTTCGATTTCAAGATATTCGAGAGTTGTCAAGAGATGTACGATCAGATCAAACTACAAAACAAAGTCCATGGTCAAAGCCGTCTACTTGCAACATATGATTTCCCTTATCGACTTGATGGTAAGGACTACTACGTCTATTCGCAGAGTGACGACTTCAAACTGCGTTGGGATAGATATCTACCACAAATAATGACTCCATGGTCAGAAAGAGAAGATACAATCGAAGAGGTCGGCTCAGTCTATACCATTCAAGGGTTTGACTTGAATTTTGCCGGTGTTATCTTGGGAAGATCTATCGGGTATGACAAGGCCACAGACTCTATAAGAGTCAAGCCTGAGCTGTATGATGACCATGCTGGTTTCACAAGAAAGAAGAATATCAAGAATGTCGATAAGGTTAAAGAGAAGATCATTTTGAATTCGTTAAATGTCCTATTAACAAGAGGTGTCAAAGGCTTATATCTGTTTGCATGGGATAATGACTTGAGAGATCGGTTGTTAAATGGGCCTGGTGCTGATGAAAAAGTCATTGTAAGAAGCTCATAACTTTGGATACAGTGAAGTCACCTTCTGAAATACCTCATGCTCATGTTGTAATGGACGGTTCGTCCTAATACAGAGCAAATAATGACGGAAAAGAACCATTGAATCGTCATCAATCACCTCAATCTCAATGGCTTTGTTAACTTTGATAAGCTTCAAGGATTGCAATGTATATATGGCATAGAGGATGTTTGATTTGTTCAAACTCTCCTTATAAGCAACATTTGGATTGGATAGATAGAGTAAATGGAGCCAGCTCTTGAGGCTGATCTTGATAACACCACGTAGATTGTTGAGAACAAGTTCATATGACTCGATGAATGGGTTTAGAAGATCACCAAACAGCTCAGTATCACGATCAGATACTTGTATAGTCTCATCTATCCTGGATGTCAAGAACTCATATTCGAAGAGTCTTTTGAGGATCGTCATTGTCATTGAGTGCTTGGCCTTTATGAGGAACATTTCTGATACAAAGTTGTTCAAAAGGGAGTTCTTGTAGTAGACCAGTGCAGTCTCTTCCATTATCATGAACTCATCATCTGAGATGTTGATGTATTCATCAAGGAATTTCTTGATCAGTGACTCGATCAGCGCCAGAAGCTCTTTATCTGAAGCCTTGATACATCTCATCAGATGCTCAGTATCGGCACCTCTATCAATAAGACGCTCACAAAGTTCTCTGAATAGTAAAACAACTGAAGACTTCTTCATACGTTTAACATGAACTTCCTTATAGAAGATGATACTCAATGCTAGCCCCAGGACAGAGATTTCAGTGATATAACTAACGTCATGAATCCTTCTCAAAACTTCGTTATTCAGCTCTTTAACATCGTAATCGTTGAAATTCATGAACCCATCATGGAACTTGATGATCAGTTTACCATAGTTCTGACTTTGACCGAGCAACACTTTCGATCCAGCTGATAAGATACTCGTAAACGATTCCTGCACTTTGTCCATACCGTTCAGTTCAACGAGATATTCATTGAACTCGTACGGTTTCTCGTATATCAAGCTGATAGGCTGAACAAAAGCATCACCTTGGATACTGTCCTTTAGCAATTGCATGAATCCCGACTTGGCTAGCATCAATTTGCCGTTCCTGGATCTTGTCCCCTCTATGAAGAGCTCAATCTGCTGTCCTTTGGACTTCAACCCCATCAGATTCTTCATGTTGTTCACATACCAGAAGTCGTCGTCACCAAACTTCCTCTTGATGAATATTGCACCCAATCTCTTTAAGTACGGTCCAAAAACCGGGACATTGAGGTTCTCACCAGCAATGACAAGAGGTGTCTCCAACTGGAATCGTACATAGATGACATGGATGATGATGTAGTCGATATGAGACTTGTGATTCGGTAACAGCAGCACCGTTCCATTGGTGTTCTTAACCCGCTTGAGGAAGTCGTAGAACGTTCGTTTGTGGATCCAAATCCCATCTTTGAAGATCTTTGGTAGGATATGTGACATGACGATATACGCAAGCTTGAGATGAAGAGTATGGTTGTTCCTGGTTGATGTGGACGTGTTGGAGATCTCAACTAGCTGATTGTAGTAGTAATCGTGAATCCATCTGTGTAGTTGGCCAAATCTTTCTTCTCTATATGACTGGTCCAGTATACCAGCCTGGATCTCCACCTCTATGATCTCTTGGATGTGTCCCACAACCAATTGGTCATTATAGAATTTCTCATCAAACCACTCGTCAAACGACACCTTCTCCTTGCCATCTTTTGGGATGCGATACAGGTCAAACCAGTCCATTTGCAGGATTGAAGTCAGCAAATGGCGTAGAGTACCAACGGCTTCATCGTTCGAGGTGTGGTTCCAAGGGGAAGCAACAGGCGGTAACTCGATGGTTGGCTTCTTCAAAGAGTCTTCTAATAGGTTGATGTAATCGTCTTGAAATGTCATCCCTCTCTGATCTCTGGGCTCCGGATCTGGGCTCTAAGATCTGGGTATATGAAATGATAAATATCGTATTTGTCGGGGATCAGGGCATGAGGGTTTGATTTGTTGAGTAAAGGCGGGGTTTCGGGGGGAAGGTCACGTGACTATGAAAAGCCCTCGACTAATTGACGTCATTGAAAATATTGCTTATGTAATAAGAGTACAGAGTTCACATAATCTATTCGTATGCTTACATAATTTACTGTTAACTGCTTACATAATACAATGGTATAAAGGCCTAATATGCAACAAAAAATGTCGTTTCCCATATAAAATCAATAAACAAGTATGAGAATAAAGAGATAAAAGGAATGTTCTTGGTGTAACTATTAGAGCGAGGTAAACGACAGAAATGAAGAGTATTCATGGCATCATGATAATTGAGCTTTTGGGATATTAGACTTCAGCCTTAACAGGTTGATTCATCTCATATGATTCCAGATTGGAATTCTTTCTGTTTCTCTTGATATGTGTTTTTCTAACGTATCTGTTCCACCATTTCTTTAGGAAAGTGTTTTTGTAAGATCCATTGATCAACCACAAGTATAGCTTGTACTCGCCGTATAACAACACAGCAGCGAGGACAAAGCCTGCAATGACAGCCATTGCGATATGATCACCCATACTTTTGATGAAATTGGCATCTCCAAGATGCCATGAAGAACCTTCCAAGACCGAGAAGAAGGACTTGGTATGCTTCTTATAATCCTCTGGGAACATGATTCTAACAACACCTGAAACTGGAACTTGAACCCAACGTCTGTACTTTTTCCAAATGACACTCAAGAACAACGGACCAGTTGAGTACATAATTGTTAGATATGGTACCAGGTAGTTCATGTCATATCTCTGTAAACTGTCAACAACCTTCAAGAAGAATGGGTGTCTTGGTACAGAGCCCATAACATCATTTGAAATACCTGTTGGTAAAGTCTTTCGAACGAATGCAGGGACTGTCAATAATGGGTCGAGTCTTCTTTCACAAGCGACATCCAGATCAATATAAACACCACCGTAATGGATTAATGCGAAGTATCTGATAACGTCGGCACGTTCAATATTGTATTTGTACCCATCAAAAGTTTCAAGGAACCATGGATACTGTTCCGAGATGAAATCTCTGGCCATCTCATCGGTCCAAAGGATATACTGGTAATCTGGATGCAGGTCAATACATTTTCTCTGGGCCTCCTGCCACTTGACAGGAATATTTGTATCTTTATAAGTCTGATGGATGATCTTGGGGATAAGTTGTGGTTGTTCTGGTGTGCCTTGTGGTGGATTGAGATCAAGGTCTGTGAGCTGATCAGCGAAGGAGTCATCATACAGCAGCGTCATCAAGTCGAATACGTTGTAGACGAGCACTGCGACGATGAGCAAATGAGCCCATATCAAGAATTGCAACTCTTTCTTCATAGCGATAATAGGGGTAAAGCCTCTGGGAGATTATACCTGTCTCCCTCCCGTGTGTTGTGTGGATGAAACGACTGCCGTTGTGTGTGTGGCCTTAGTGATGGTGCTTGTCTCTGTGGAGGTGTCGATAACTTGTAAATATATATAAGAATGTGAGGGTATAGAGAACGGAATTTTACTTGTAATAGGGGTATGTGTGTATGTTTTTTTTTCCCTCTCCCAACCGCGCCATGAAATGCCCACTGCCTCCTTTATTTTTTTTTTAATTTTAATTTCCCCGAAGAAAAGTTGCCAGGGAAACAGAGCCCCCGTTGCTATGACAACGTACATTCGGCCGAGAAGAGGCGTGGAAAAAGAAACCAACCACATAGTAATACACCTGTATCAAACAATATCTATCATACAATATCTAGGATACAATTCTATCATACAATATCTACCATAGTATCACGCAATATTTATCACGGAACAGGTGTTCCAATTATTGCATCTATAATGGGTCGAGTTGAATCCTTCGGTTATATCTTCATGTAGAGATTAGCTATAGCGTTCTAACGGTATTCAAGTCCCTCAAGCTCAGACTATCCGTTGAAGACATACATCTATAACATATATCATATAGAAAGATAGATTGCAAAATACATGAATAAATACATAGTGACTAGAAGAATAAGTAAACGGATGGATACAGATGGCCTATCATGGCGTGGCCGCCGGCTTGGCTGGCAACCCAACAACCAGCACGTAAGCCTCGACGCACTTGGAACTCCGGAACGCGCCACACGCTCGTCGCGTGGGCTGGTTACTATGGAATGTATGTGCGTGTCTACAACAAGAGTATAACAACAAACAGGAAAATCATTAACGTAATAAAGGGTCTTTAAGATGAACAGAAAAAAGGTATATAAAAGGTAACAACATCAATGGGGATATCAACAAGCTATTTCTCTTTTTCTTTGGGCTTAAGACAGGGTGGCAGTAGCACCGGAAGTCTCAGTCCAGGACTCGACAGTGTCAGAGTCCAAGCCCGAAGAGAAATCGGTAGAGTCGTCCAACTGGACGATGGAGATAGTACCGTCATCGCTGAAGACAACAGCAGCCTTCATGGAGGAAGAGGTTGGTCTGGCGAAGTAGTCCTGGGAACCACCACCGCCGGTGGAGGTACCATCGTTACCCTGACCGTCGTGAATGTGGGAGATCAATCTCTCGTCACCCTCAGACAGAATCTCGAAGAGATCCAACTCACCACATCCGGTAGACCAACAAGAACAGGAAGCATCACCGTATTGCAAGGTTCTTGGAATCTTGGCGTTGAGCAACCAAATGGCTGGCATATCTGGGTTGGAAGCTGATGAATCAGAAGAGTCGTGTGGCATCTCGAATTCGAACAAGAAGATCTTCTCGGAGCCTCCGAAACCGTGGTAAGCTGGAATACCGTCTCTGTAGAATCCACAACCGTCATCACCGTCATCACAAGACTCACCAGAGAAGATGACATATTCATCGTCAGAACCAAGAGTGACCTCATCCAATGTAGTGGCAGAAGATGCAGTAGAAACACCATCAGAACCGGCATAAGAGAGGGAGTTACCGAAACAACTGTCCCAGACTCCAGAGTCAGTACCACCAAGAGTGTTGAGGAAAACAACGTTGTCAGCAGAACCTGGTTTGTAGTAAGAGGAACGAGTCCAGTCGGAACCAGAAGATGATGAGGTGGAGGTGGAAGTGGCAGAAGAGGAAGTAGAGGTGGCAGAAGAGGAAGAGGTGGAGGTGGAGGTAGAAGAAGTCAAGGCAGAGGACACAACAGCGGCAGAAGTGGTTTCAGCGGAACCAGCAGAGGAAGCCAAAGTTGTGGTCTCACCGGAGGAAGTTGGGGCGGCGTTGGTCACAACAGTTTGGGTAGCAGAAGAAGTGATCTGTTCACCTTGGGCGTTGACGTAAACAGTCTCTGTGACTTGGACAACCTCAGTAGCAGCCTCTCTCTTATGAGCATGGTGGATGTGCTTGGTAGTAGCACAGTCCTCTTCAGCGAGATCTCTCTTGACCTTCTTGGAAGAAGATGAGGATGGCTTGTAAACGGCAAACTGTAAGAGCTTGACTGGACCTCTGAAGTGGACAGAGAGCTCTTCATCCAATGGAGAGTTGGTACCGGAGAAAGACTTATCCTCCTGAGTACATTTACAAGAAGAGGAATCCATGGCAGTAACATCGGAGTAAGTACCAGAGTAACCGACATTCTGATACTTGACGGCAGAAACTTCGGAACAGTAGTAGTTACCGTTCTCGTAAGAACAACCAGCAGAGGCCTGGGTGGCCAATGTGGAGATAATAGAGAACAAGATGGCGTTGGAGTAGATCATCTTAGTTCTTTGATACCGTTGAACGTGTAGTTATGATATGAAGTGAAAGTTTGATCGAAAAGAAATCGTGTTAAGACTGAATGGGCAGATCTGTTTCAGGAATGTTTGTAAAAGGAATGGACGAATCTCTCTTTGTTGTTGTTGTGAAACTGGAAGGGAATGACTGTGGTCAGATAAGAATTCTTCAGGTAGACAACGAACGGAGGGGGTAAGAGAGTTCAAGTATGAAATAGATCGGCTTGTGTGTGTTTTTTTTCCCACTATACGCCCAGCGAAGGGGGTGTGCCTGCGAACCCCTGTGTTGATATAGGATTCAACCAGGGCTGACGGGGTTGGCGCACCCATGCGAGGAAACGCATAACAACGCGCTCTGAAAAGCTTTCTGCGGTAAACAACCCGCGCGTCATACCCGCATATACCGGCAGAGTTTCAAGCGAAACAGTCCGGATGTGGTAGAGTTTGGATTCGCGTGACTTCCTAATGCAGTAATGCGCTTTCTCGAAATCGCGCAACTGGCCCAATTGGGGTTGGAAGTGTCCCGAATAGTCCGAGAGCCCAGGAAGGCGCGGCCATAAAAAGAAAAAACTTGGCGAAAACTGAAACACACGCTCCAGCCCCCCTTTGGAATCCACCAGGTCCCGCGCTGGCCATAAGCAAGAGTGGTGTTGTATTATGGCTGGTTGTAGAACTAAATGAGGTTAAGAACGGTTTTAGGGCGTGCTTTGACAACGGCTGGCTACATGAACAATCAAGGCCGGTGTACTCAGAGTTGAGATATCATCTGTTTATCTTTCAGGGTTGCCCTCTTCTGATTTGGGTCTGGACTGGCAACAGTTTGTACCAAGCCATTTTGTAGAGGCCTAGAAGAAAAAGCCCCCCACCATAAGCTCCAAAGCCGCAATCCACCATTTTCGCGGAGCTTACGTCTTCAACATTGATATATTAATTTCTCGATTGGGTTAAAATCGAGCGTTTTAGCGATCTTCACTTGGGGGCGCAAATCAAAACAGGGGATCCCACCAGATCGAAGATGGCGTCGCATTAATACAGGGCTCCTCTCAGCGGTGCATCTACTTTGACTTTGGCTATATTATAGGTATACAGAAGGATATGATGATCGGCCTTTGTGCTAAATTGCGGAAAAGACACATTTGTAGGGGGCACGACTCCATATGTCTCATAGTGCAATAGATTTGTGCCCCACATTCGACAACTTCCTTTTTTCTTGTGTGTTTCAGATACAGCTATAGAGGTCTAGATGGAGAAGAACAAATCATCACATCGTAGTGTAACATACATTGAAGCCTCTTTGGGATGGTCTAATATAATTAAAAGGGCTGATGAAATTCAAGGATGGCCTGCAGACCAAGGGAGGCGTCATCCCCTCCAAGCCTTGAACAGGGGAGATCATGAAAACGCCCACTTTGAATTCTGGGCATTACCAGCTTTTACTTTTTTATTAGTCCATATTACCAGTGGCATGCAACTTTATTCAGTCGATAATTTACTGATCCCCTTGCTGCAACTAATAATTGAGAGGAGTCATGACGTTTACTGAAAGGTGGCCTGCACAAATAGGATACAGGATCTCACTCACAGAGACATGACGGTGCTTTGTGATAATTACTGCTGGACTAATATCTTTGATCTAGAATCCTTAAATTCAAAAGAAAGAGGGTTCCACTAGCGGACAGTACCATTTGTAGAAAAAAAAGAGTTCCGATAAGAGTATATGTCTATCTGGTGGCTTCTTAATTAGGACATGTCCGACACAGCATCGTAATGTCCGTTATTTGAGATGCTTTCGGGGATAGGGGTCGTAATACTAGAGTCTTACTTCTCGGCCTATAAATGACGTTACTTTTTGATCCGCTAACTGGTGATGGGGTCTAGACTACATCTTCCATGTGCCTGTGTCCGAAATACGAAGGACGAGGTTCCAAATATTCCGATTAAGACTTAACTTATTATCAGGCATAACTGATCGGGGACGCCAGTGTATATTACAAAATAAACAGATTAGTTCAACAAGAAATATATACCATCCATACAGGTTTCTGTATATTCCTATCAGCCTGAAGGATAGGCTTTTGCGTCATCGAGACCCCCTTGCGCGATTAAAAATTACGGTGTGATCACAGGCAACCGCGAGCATAACGGCCTAAAGCTTGGTCAAAAATGACGTTTTGCCCCTCCCCTTTCATTACTTTTCTTTCCTATTCTGCCTTCTGTAGCCTTAGAGAGTCTATGGGACGTTATACTTCCGTATGCAGATATTCAACGGCTATTTGCAACCACAAGAAGCCAACGTTGGGATATCGGAAATTTGAATAAAAAGCATGCACTTCAACGGTGCTGCGGACGCGGGTTCAAGCACGAATGACGCAAAAAATCTCACCGGAATAGGAAAACTAATTATTATGACGACAAACCACACCAACACCGCAATATGAATCTTGTGAAAACTGCACGAAGATAGTTGTCTAGACCCGGCTTTAAAGGTCGGGCTTAATTTTTTGCTTTTGCGGATGATCCGCGACGTCGGGTCTAAGAAGTGCATATGGGGCCAGTCTGTATGGGAGATATCTCGACAGTAAGCGTGTTCGTTACTTGAGGTGTTCACTGAAATATACTGTTTCCTATATATTTTTGTCCTGTTTTGAGTATCAATCAGTAATCAGGCTCTTTTGGCGTCTTCTGTGCCGATATTTGAGAATTTGTTCCACGTGCGACACCACTAGGCAAATAGTAAGTTCCAGGATTTCGTAATCGGCCGTGTGGTCTAGTGGTATGATACTCGCTTTGGGCGAAGATCGGGAACACCCGGTTTACAAGCACAGACATGTGAGTGGTCCAGGGTTCAATTCCCT
>JAKTVV010000087.1:0-45860 GCA_030581715.1 Petasospora mississippiensis | reverse complement strand
CCCTTCGTCTTCTGTGAGATCTGTGCCTTCTGTAAGCTCCGCGGTGGCGGTGTGCTGGACTGCCAGATGGTCAGTGACGGGCGGTGTGACGCCGTTGTCCGCAGTATTGGTGATTTGGCTGATGTCCATCGTGGGAACCAACGTGATCTGATTGGTCGGTATTTCTTGTAGGTGTTTGGTGCGCGTTTACAGACCAATTATAAACAACAAACGAAAAACCATTTAGTAGAAGCTGCAGTTTGTATGCTTCTTTCCTTGTCCTCGAAGCACCTACCGTTTCTGCTCGCGAAGTCGTGCCCGGGCTAATTCTCTGTGATCGCTGAAAAAAGCGTCGTTGAATCATCACCACTTTGAAGTACAGGACAAGAAGGCCCGCGCCTCGCAACAGTATACACTCGACATGTCCGAACTCCAACTCACTGTACTCCAGGCACTCGACAAGGCTGGAAGCATCGCCGACTCTGGCGTTTCCTTCCCAGACGTCGACTCCCAGACCCTCCACGCCGCACTCGCTTCGCTTTCCTCCCGTAACATGATCGCCTTCAAGGCCATCGAACACGAGCAATGGAAGCTCACAGACGAAGGTCAGGACATTGTCAAGAACGGCTCTCACGAGTACAGACTTCTCGAGACTATTGCCAAGCTCGACAAGCTCAAGATCTCCGAAGTCGGCAGTGTGCTTGGTCCAGCTGGTAAGATGGGTCAAGCCAAGGCTTTCCAGAAGAAGTGGATTCAAAAGGACAACGATCAGTTAGTTTTGAACTCCAGTATTGACAAGTCTGCTTTGCCAGAGGATGAGACCGCTTCTGACTTGAAGGAGATTTCTGAGACAGGTTCTCACAAGGACTCCAAAAAGCTTGCTGACCTCAAGAAGCGTAAGCTCGCTACAATGACTAAGGTTCTCACCTACAAGATTGAGAAGGGTCCAGAATTTGCCTTGACTATCGAGAAGCTTGAGACTGAGATCACCAGTGACATGATCGTTTCTGGCTCTTGGAAGGATGCCAAGTTCAAACCATACAACTTCAACTCCGAGGGTCTTTCCCCAGAATCTGGTGCTCTCCACCCATTGAACAAAGTCCGTGAAGAGTTCAGACAGATTTTCTTCTCACTCGGTTTCACCGAGATGCCATCCAACCAGTACGTCGACACTGGTTTCTGGAATTTCGATACATTGTTCGTCCCACAACAGCATCCAGCTAGAGATTTACAGGATACTTTCTACTTGAAGGATCCTTTGGTAGGTGGTTTGCCAGAAGACAAGGAGTTCTTCGATAATGTCAAGAAGGTTCATGAGGGAGGTGCTTACGGTTCCATTGGTTACAGATACCCATGGAAGCCAGAGGAGACCCAGAAGCTCGTTTTGAGAACACACACCACTGCTATCTCTTCTGCAATGTTGAAAGCTCTGGCTAAAGACCCAAAGCCATCAAGATTGTTCTCTATTGACAGGGTTTTCAGAAATGAGGCTGTCGATGCTACCCATTTGGCTGAGTTCCATCAGGTTGAGGGTGTTATTGCTGACTACGACGTTACTTTGGGTGATTTGATTGGATTTATGGAGTCTTTCTTCGACAAAATGGGTGTCCGTGATTTGAGATTCAAGCCAACTTACAACCCATACACTGAGCCATCGATGGAGATTTACTCTTGGCACAGTGGTTTGAAGAAGTGGGTTGAGATTGGTAACTCTGGTATGTTCAGACCAGAGATGCTTGAACCAATGGGTCTTCCAAAGAATTTGAGAGTCCTTGGTTGGGGTCTTTCTTTGGAGCGTCCAACCATGATCAAGTACGGAGTCAGTAACATCAGAGAGTTGCTGGGTCACAAGGTGAGTCTTGACTTCATTGAGACGAACCCAGCTGCTCGTTTGGATGAGGATTTGGTTTAATCTTTTTATATTGCATTGAGGTTATACATGAACATAGTTGATAGATAATCAAATAGTTATCCTTCGCACGAGTTTCCCTGATCTGATCTTCGAGGTTCTCAGAAGTAATTCACCTACAGCTGTGGATCACCGCTCAAATGTTCGGATGTGCGAAAACCGGTTCACCCGGACACCAACAGTTACAATAAGCATATTAGAGCGCTAAATTAAATAGGTTTCCGGGGTGTCAAATTCTTCAAAAGTGCACCAGAATTTTTGTTTGACTTATTATTAATTTCTAAAATATAATATAAAATTTTTCGCATATAATTGCGGAATATGGCATGTAAAAACTACGTTATAATTTTGGAAAACTCAGTCAAGACTGATCAAATTACAATCTCAAATTGCAACTAGTAACCCAATATTAATATCCGCGGCCGCGGCGCCGGCCTGCATTAATTATATTAACATTAATAATTATATAAAGTTAAAATTCCGAAAAGATCTACGTTTGGAGAAAAAATGCATATGAGAAACGTGTCTTGAACTCCGTACTCAATCTTGTGATATTAAAGCGATACATGTGAGACCTCCGCGAATACTTGAGGATTTTTGGCTTTGGTGTTGTTACGATTATTACGTCGCCACTTCTAGTACCCAGCGCTAATCAGGAACTCTCTTATCAGAGATACTAGTCCTCGAAGAGCTAATTATGTGATAAAACTACTAATTAGGTATTCAAGCCCCTATTCAATACCGAAAGTTGCACAATTTTTCATCAATCACGTGACTCTACTGTGAACTTAGTCAGTTGAAGCTTGCAAGGCTATTATTTCAAGATGAAGCGGTGGCTCAATGGTAGAGCTTTCGACTCCAGTTGGATTTAACAGTGCAATCGAAGGGTTGCAGGTTCAATTCCTGTCCGTTTCATTCTTATTTTATTTTTTTTTGCCCGCCACGCAAAATTCGCGAACTCTGGTGATGGAGCGCGAGCCTGCTCGCTGAACGTTAATCGTTGATATTGACGAGACCTATTGACTTTTTAGACTATTTCTAAGCCACACAGATTCTTTTTCCTTTGTTAAGATCAATATGAGCACAGAAGAAAATACACCTGAAGTTGAGGACAAGAAGGTCGACGAGGTGACCGAGGAAGTCTCTGGACTTGTTCTGGAGTCCTTTTCTTTCACAACGGCTGCTGCCATCATTGGATACGTTGACAGTGAGTTATCATCATCCGTGGCACTGAAGTGCACGCTTATCTTTATTGATGGTGAACTAACTAGAATGATTTCATAGGAAAAGTTTGTGCCACTTTGACAGATGGACGCCACCTTTTCGGTGTGTTAAGAACGTTCGACCAGTATGGTAAGTGAACTCAATTACCAATTTCTTGCTGAGAACCGGAAACTAACTACAACTTTTTTCACAGGAAGTATCGTGATGCAGGACACAATCGAGAGAATATACCTTCCAGAAAACCGTTACGCTGAGGATTACATCGGGGACCTTCTCATTCGTGGTGAAAATTTGTTGTTGCTAGGAGATGTTGATATTGACTTGGAAGACGAGCCATTGGAGAAGCTCCAGCGTGTTCCTTTCCCAGAAGCCAAGAAAACGCAAAGAACAGAAAAACTTGCAGCTGCTGATTTGCATAAGAAGAAGACAAAGGCTTTGCACAAGTTTGGTCTTGTCAGCGACTCCTTCGTCTCATACTAATGCTTTTATGAGATGGAAAGTGAGTGGCTTGATGTTTTTGATCGGTGCTCCAGCCTACAGACGTACGACCTTACTTTACGATATGTATCATAGCTCACGGGTGTCTCCCTTTTGGATATGAAATTCTACGTATGCTCCTTCGGGAAAGGTGACACCAAACTGCTTTCGTTGATGTAGTTAAATACCGTATATATGAGCGGTGGACACTCACAACTTGCTGACCCTCTGTCTGTTTTCCTCAATGGACTTATACAAGAAATTGATGTCAGTGGCACGCTTACACTCAGCCTTACCAAGCTGGTCCAAATGCGCTTCATCAGGACCATCAGCAATACGACACATTCTGGCGTACATCCACAGTCTTGTCAAGGGTGTGTCCTGAGAAACACCCTCAGCACCATAGACCTGAATGGCCCAGTCGACTATTTCCAAGACGACACGAGGCGTGTCGATCTTAGCCATTGATATTTCACGTTTAGCGCCCTTTGGACCGGCCTGGTCAACTCTCAAAGCCGCTTGCAAGACCAGTAACTTAACACGTTCAAGCGCAATTCTGCGCTCAGCAACGTCCTTGATGAAAGCCTCGCGGGTGATAAACAACTTACCGAAGATCTCACGGTTCGAAGCTCTCTTGATGGCCTGCATGATGGCCTCTTCGCCCATACCGATCATTCTCATGCAGTGGTGGATTCTACCAGGGCCCAGTCTACTTTGGATCAGCTTAAATCCCTCGCCTTCAGCATCAAGAACGTCATAAGGAACACGAGCGCCGTCAAACTGGATCTCGCAATGGCCGTGAGGGGCATCATCAAATCCAAACACATTCAGCGGTCTGATAACCTTGGCCTTACCGGTAGCCAAGGCCTGCTTGGTATCGATAACCAGAACGGAGTGGCGCTTGTAAGGATCCTTAGCCTCCGGGTTTGTCAGTGCCATGATTAACCAAACGGAACAGCGTGGATCACCTGCACCAGAAGCAAACCATTTGGTGCCACGCAACTCCACTAGGCCATTGCCAACTTTCTTAGCACTCAGAGAGATATTCAAAGCGTTTGAAGAGGAAATACCCTTCTCCGTCATGAGAAACGCAGAGCGGATCTTACCCTCAAGCAAAGGCTCAAGCCATCTCTTTCTCTGTTCGGGATTGGCGTAGCGCACGAACAACTCCATGTTGCCAGTATCAGGGGCAGAAGTGTTTGTAGCTTCTGGAGCAACGTGTGCTCTTCCCAAGAACTGAGCCATGAGTCCATACTCAACGTTTGTGTATCCTGGGCCCTCTTTGTAGTTGCAGAGGAACAAGTTCCAAAGGCCGAGCTTCTTGGCTTTGGCCTTGAGTGGTTCAATGATGGCCGGAACAGACTCCCAGCGTGCGGAGGGGTCCTTGGAGACCTGTTCAAAATATATATCGTCTGCTGGGAGACAATCCTCCTCAACAAATTTCTTCACACGCTCAAGAGTAGCACGTCCCCTTGGTGTGATCTGATTACGGACAAGCTCTGGGATGTAAAAGTCGAGTGGGATGGTCGTCATTTTTGTTTGTGTGGAGTGCGATGCTATATTGTGAAATCTTGGTTATAAGGCAAGCACGACTCCAAGCCCACACATACAAAACACAGCTGTATCACTGAGGAAAAGCAGGAGTAAATATACCAAAAAGCGATATGTAATTGATAGACCTCCGGTGTGGAGAGGAGGTGTGAGCCCAACAAAGCTGTGCTCGGTGCCTCGGCAGGTATTGTGGGGTAGCGCGATTTCGCGGACTTGGACATCGAATGGGTTCGCGGAAAGAGATCGAAAAGTTTTTAGGCGATGAGATAGGCACTCTCTATCTGTTTTCTCTTCCAGTTTGTGCAGAAACTATAAAAGTGGTAATGCCATTCGTCGGATACAAGGACACCATCGAGGAAGGAGATATAGTGCTGGCGTTTCTCGGAAGAGAGGCCATCAAGCCTATCACGATCAAGGCTGGCGATAACCTCAACACGCGATTCGGCATGTTCCCACACTCGCAGATGATTGGAAAGAAGTACGGATCGCAAGTTGCTGGAAGTAAAGGATACGGCTTCGTTCATCTTTTACAACCAACCGCTGAGCTGTGGACCCTCTCACTGCCGCATAGAACACAGATTGTGTACACCCCAGACTCCAGTTATATCACTCAGACACTCGGCATCACAGCTGGCTCCCGCGTTATCGAAGCTGGAACAGGATCAGCCTCCTTCTCCCACTCGTTGGCTAGAACGGTCTCCAGTTATGGCCATCTCTTCACATACGAGTTCCACGAGCCACGATACCAAGAGGCTAAACGTGAGTTCGAGGAACATGGCCTCTTAGGTGACCCCGTCACCATCAATCATCGTGATGTTTGCAAAGATGGATTCGAGATCACAAACTACGACGGACCAGTAAATGCCACTGCTGTCTTCCTTGATTTACCATCTCCACACGAAGCCATACCACATTTACCAAAAGTTATCTCTAAGGACGAGAAGGTCGGCCTCTGCTGTTTCAGTCCGTGCATCGAGCAAGTCCAAAAGACACTGGAGGCGCTCCAGGAACATGGATGGACTTCCGTTCAGATGGTTGAGATCCAGGGACGCAGATGGGAGGCCCGCCAGCAGATGATTAGACAGGTAGACGACGCCATTGAGAGGCTGAGAGATGTTAAGAGAAGAAAAACAGAAGGAATGGAGAGAAAACGTCAGTTCTACGCCGAACATGGTGAGCCGAAAGACGAAGTCTCCCCGGAAGAGAGAAAAGCAAGAAAGGCAGTGGAGAAAGAAAAGACCAAAGTTGACAAAACAGAATTCAACCCCTTCGGCAGAGGCCTGAGGGTCAAAGAAGGCGAGGAGGGCTACCAATGGTTCAAGGTTTCGAAGAATGAGGCCGAGATCAAGTCGCACACTTCGTACCTAACGTTCGCATGGAAGATGGCGCCAGCAGAGAAGAAAGAGACCGCGGTAAAGCCAGAGTCCATGGAGGAAACTACAGCATAGACGTTTAATGAAGGATTCTCCAGCCAGCTTGACATTGTAGAACACCGCTAAAGAAGCCATTGATATGAACTGCTTTTCGCGTATATTAGCTTTTGAAAAGTGATCATCCTTCCCCAGACCTTTGCTACGGGCTCAACAACCCATTTAAGGAACTTGCAAACCACACAAACAAATGCTGGCACTGAGAACATCTCGATTGCCGTTTCGGTTAGGTACCCGCACGGGTTTGCTAAGACCGCTTTCGGTGGCTCCACACTTTGCCCTCCGCCATGCTATCCTTCCGCCATCAACAAGGTCCCCACAACGGTTCATATCAACGACGCCAGCGCAATCGTCGCGTTTCGGCCCACAGCCTCCTCGGTTTGGTGCACCAACTGGATTCTTCTCCAATATTTGGGGACTGGTCCCGGATGGTGTCAAGACAGGCCTATTAGTCGTTGGAGGCTGTGCGACACTCATGGTCCTCGGTCCATTGTTCTTCTTTGTCGCCCCACCGTTGTTCCTTGGTGGGTTCTTCCTCGTCACCAGAAGGCTGAGAAGACGGGAGAAGGACATGAATCTGAGATGGGAGAAGTTGAGCGATACCACTCTAGTCTTTGAGGGTAGTGAGTTGGATCAAAATGCCCTGGAGAGCTTTGTGCAGGATCGTGTCTTGGCTGCTATCGAGACAGACGAATACAACATCACCAAGTCATTAGGTATTGAGAGAGACTCCCGTCTTGGTATAACAACCTCGGAGACTATTGACCAGGATATCAGGGTTTCGAGGGATGCTAGAGGTGGTGCGTTCCATGGTATTACCGTCATCTCTTACGGATTGGTTGATAAGATGAGCACCAGCAAGTTTGATCGAGTCGGGACAGTTATAGTCACACTTAAGCCACAGCTCTACACGAACATGCTCGATATAGCTCAAGGACCTAAACAGGATTGTGTAATTGAGGTGATTCCGTTGATGCCGTTGAAGAAGACAATCATCATCGATACACCAAGTGGATCTGACGGAGTCAGCGGGCGCACGATCGACATCAAAGCTAAGCGTACCACTCGACTTTGATATAAAGATCGATGTATCTTACATGTAAATAAAGTAATAGCATGATTGAAAAGCAGATAATTCCATTGGTAGTAAAGAGCTGCTGACATAATCAGGTGGTGTATGCTTAGTCAGCGCCCTCTCCGAGATTTGCGATTGAATCGCGCCTCGAAAAACGACAGGTGTAGAAAGGAGGTTGATTACGTTCCATTGGCAGCGTTGAGAGACAACAACGAGCAGACATAACAAACAACTAAACGACACAATGAGTGAACAACCAATCGTGCTCGACCAGGGTACGGGTTTCGTGAAAATTGGCCATGGTGGTAACAACTTCCCGGACCACACTTTCCCATCCATTGTCGGTCGTCCTATCTTGCGTGCCGAGGAGAGAACGGGAGACATTGAAATCAAGGACATTATGTGTGGTGATGAAGCCAGTGCTGTGCGTTCCTCCCTACAGATTTCCTACCCAATGGAGAATGGTATCATCAAGAATTGGGAGGATATGCAACACTTGTGGGACTACTCATTCTATGAGCGTCTTCAAGAGGATACTACGGGGAAGAAGGTGCTTTTGACAGAGCCACCGATGAATCCAGTCAAGAACAGGGAACGTATGTGTGAAGTGATGTTTGAGAGATACAACTTTGGCGGAGTGTATGTAGCAATCCAGGCTGTTCTGGCTTTGTATGCTCAAGGCCTTTCATCTGGTGTTGTTGTCGATTCCGGTGATGGTGTGACCCATATCATCCCAGTTTATGAATCCGTTGTTCTCAATCACCTGACAAGAAGACTTGATGTTGCTGGTAGAGACGTTACAAGACATCTCATCGATCTGCTTTCAAGAAGAGGTTACGCCTTCAACAGAACTGCTGATTTTGAAACTGTCCGTCAGATTAAAGAAAAGCTCTGTTATGTTTCATACGATCTCGATTTGGATGCTAAGCTTTCCCGTGATACAACGACACTCGTCGAGTCTTATGAACTGCCAGACGGTCGTGTGATTAGAGTTGGTTCAGAAAGATTCGAGGCTCCAGAGTGTCTCTTCCAGCCAAATCTCGTCGATTGTGAACAACCGGGTATGGGTGAGCTTCTCTTCAACACTATTCAAGCTGCTGATGTTGATGTCAGATCATCTTTGTACAAAGCCATTGTCCTATCTGGTGGTTCCTCTATGTACCCGGGCTTGCCATCAAGATTGGAAAAAGAACTCAAACAGCTCTGGCTCACTAGAGTCCTTCACAATGATGCTACGAGACTTGATAAGTTCAAGGTGAGAATCGAGGATCCTCCTAGAAGACGACACATGGTTTTCATTGGTGGTGCAGTCTTGGCTAACATCATGGCTGATAAGGACCACATGTGGCTCACAAAGCAAGAATGGGAAGAGCACGGTGCTGCAGCACTCTCCAAATTTGGTCCAAGATAAGTTTTTCAGCAAAAGTTAGCAGATATTACGAACCCACAACCTATCAGACCACACAACCATTTGTACTTCTAGTTTCTACAGTCTACCTAAAATGAAGCACAATTCTAACGATGATATCGGAATACAGTAGTGGAGATAGATTGTCCTCAAAGAGGCTGGTGTAGTCTATATGTTATTCAGGCCAGTGGTTCTTAATCAATGGGTACATCTATTCGACCCGTTGAAGGGCTCAAACTTGAACTCCATAAACGCTCGCCATCCGGACTTCCTGGTATTGCAGGGTGTCAGACTCATAATCAGCTGGGATATATACTAATCAAGTCTAAAAAAAACAGTCTAAACCCACTATTTTAATGAGTTTAATGACTGGATATAAACGAAGTGGCTGTACCGGTTTGTGCCCATTCCAGCAAGTTATGTTCATGTGGTAATTCGGAGATAATTTTTCAGTCAGGATTGCCCCTCTAGTGCAATGGTTAGCATAGGTTCCTCCGGAGAATCTGATCCGAGTTCGATCCTCGGGAGGGGCTAATCTTCCTACAATTTTATTTTGGACCCTGATACAATAGTTTGCAAGTGCGTGTTTTTTTTGAATTTTTTTGTGAAGTTGGATAGTTGTCTTTGCTGTAGTAGCTTTGGTTATATCTGTGTCCTAATTCAAGTCCTCCTTCGGTTATGGAGTAACAGTGCGTCTTGGGTTTCTCATGTGCCTCCTGTTTCACGCGCGTTTTTGGCACAGGTGCCCTATTTTCAGTCACGTGCTTTATGTTCGGGCTACCAAAACCCTGACACCACCACGAATTTTTTCACCACTCTGGTGGGTTCGCGCAACGGGCCTGTCCAGAAAAATTGAAATTTACTTCCCAAGCGCATTTAGCGTCAACACAGAGAGAGGTGGTTTGCTCAACAGAAACAGACAAAATGGCTAAGCAATCTCTTGGTATGTCGAAATGAAGGAATGAAATATTGTCAAAGAGAGAGTTCAATGAAGAGAAACGACCTGTGGAGCACATAAAAGTCTTGATATCATCAAACATCAAGTGACACTGTCATCAATCTGAAAAGACCAAAGAAGCATACTTGTCACTATCATCAACTTTGGGCATCACTACACAGTACCACTCAACGGAGGATGAATCTCATCACATTATGAGATGAAATTTCAAACCAGGACTCATAGGTAGACTGGGAACACCAGGCCACATCCCATTCCGTGACCGAACGACGTCAACATCACACAAAATTCAACCAATATTCCAACGTGGATTCTTCAACGTGCTCTCATACCATTGTCAATATCTTTATGTCTTGCGCCTGAAGCTGTTACTAACCAAATCTCTAGACGTTTCCTCTTCCAGAAGCAAGTCCAGAAAGGCCTACTTCACTGCCCCATCTTCTATCAGAAGAAAACTCCTTTCCGCTCCATTGTCCAAGGAGCTCCAGGAGCAGTACAAGATCAAGGCTCTCCCAATCAGACAGGATGACCACGTTCTTGTTGTCCGTGGCTCCAAGAAGGGTCAGGAGGGTAAGATCTCTTCTGTCTACAGATTGAAGTTCGCTGTTCAGGTTGACAAGTTGACCAAGGAGAAGTCCAACGGTGCTTCCATCCCAATCAACGTCCACCCATCCAAGGTTGTCATCACCAAGCTCCACTTGGACAAGGACAGAAAGGCTTTGATTGCTAGAAAGGGTGGTAACGCCGAGTAAATGTGTTCAACTGTATGATTCTTGAGGGGGCAATAATGAAAATATAACAAGGCTGTTCTTAATCGGGAAAAAGGTTGATATCATGACGTCTAGCTGCAAATGTATTTCTAAAATTCGTTACCCTCTGTCGTAGTTGTGTGCTAGATTATAAGTGTTGTGGTCCGTACCTCCTTAGGACACTCCGCCCTAGAACATCTTGTGGCATAATTACATATAGACTTAAAATACATGAAATGTACTAGTCTATACGCCATCCCCGTGACCGTTTGCCGCTGGGCAGATGAAGCGGCTGTGGGGAGCGGGAAACACCTGGACATCTCGGTCTTCCCCAATTCCCCAGGTCCGGCGATAAACCACCGCTTAACCACTACCAGCAACAGCCACTTAGACAGCGCTATCTGAGCTTTCAGCGGCCGGCTAACAAAATGAGTGCTGTGATTGAATCCGACGATGAGGCTGATCTAACCAATGTGCTAACAGGCGCCGATCTCATCCAGCCGCCCAAGATACCAGGCAACTACTCCGCTAGAACACAGAAGCGCTGGTCCTCCTCCTCACGCAGAGACAGCACCAGCTCTTCTGCTAATTTCGACAGTGTCCACTCATATCTATCGCCAAACCACATATTCCCAGCGCAGCTATACTCGACCGAGTCAGGGCGCCTCTTCCACGCGGGCAAAGTTCTCATTTGTCTTGTGGGGTTGCCCGCCAGAGGCAAAACCAGGTTGAGTGTCAGCTTGACGCGTTATTTGAGATGGCTCGGTGTCAAGACGCACCCGTTCCACGTGAGTGACTACAGAAGAAAAGTGTACTCGAACTTTGAAGACGATGTTCCGAAGGACTACTTCAGTGCGCTGCCCGCTAGTGAGGAGGGAATCAAGCTCCGCCAACGGGTGTTGAACGACTGTTTGAGCGATATTCTAGGGTTCTTCGAGAAGGACAGAGGCCAGGTCGCTGTGTACGATGCACTGAACGTGTTGAAGAAGGATAGAGCACACATCCAGGATATCTTTAGTGCAAAGAACATCAAAGTGCTGTTCATCGAATCCATTGTTGATGATGACCAATTGATCCAACGTAATGTTAGCAATGCAGCTGCTTCTCCAGACTATGAAGGCTGGGATCCAAAGGCTGCCAAAGAAGATTACTTGAAGCGTATCAATGCCAATGCTCCGATCTATGAGCAGATGAACGATGATGGATCAGAAGCTGCACTCCATTACATCAAATTCATCAACTTTGGTGAGAGGTTGATCACGAATAACAGCCAGTATGGTTACCTGATCAACAGGATAGTGTTCTTTTTGATGAATTCTAGGATCAAGACCGGATGTGTCTACTTTGCCAGATGTGGTAAGTCCGACTTGGACAAGTACGTTGACGACGAAGTCTTAAATGAGGAAGGTTTGGCATTCTCAGAAACATTGGCCAACACATTGCTCGAGACAATTGCTGCTAGAAAGAAAGAGAGAGCACTATTTTCTCCTGCTATAACTACGAACAATTCCAGCACCGATACATTGACACATCTCGAGAAGCATACCTTCAGACAGCCACCAACAGCGGATGGAAGTGCTGAAGATTCATTTGTTGTTTGGACCGCCACAAGAAAGAGAACATCAGCCACTGCTGATCCATTTAGAAAAAGAGGTATCACAGTTAGAGAGAGATATCAATTGAATCAGTTAAATCCTGGTGAAGTGGCTGATATGGAAGAAGAAGAGATCAAAAACAGATTCCCAGATGAATATGAACAAGACCAGAAAGATCCATACCATCACAGATACCCAAGAGCAGAATCTTATCACGACTTGGCTGTCAGAATGGAGCCACTCCTACTAGAAATGGAAAGGATGAGCGGAGACATCCTCATTATTGCTCACGAATCTTCTCTCAGGGTGTTGTATGGCTACTTGATGGCTTGTTCGTGCTTTGAGATTCCAACTTTGCAATTCCCAAGAGATGAGATAGTGGAGATTTCATACACACCGTATGAAAACCATTCAAGAAGGATCACTATCGAGAACTTTGACTAGCGATTGTTCTAATAGAAGCTCGTTCAGGTATGTTTCACGTAGACAGGTATACTCATTCAGAAACGCACTACTTTCAGATTAGATTACAATTCTCATGCATTATGCAAGGCCACTAGGAAGACCTTTTGTTTCAGTCCTTCTTGGACTTTTGTCTCCTTTGCTCCCATAGAGCACGTTCATCCGAAAGGGAAAGGGGCTCGAAGAAGCTAGAATCCTTCATATGGAGCCATTTGGCTGGTGCTAATTGTAATCCCCCATCAACAACACCCATGACTCTTGCCAATGTAGCAACAAAGAAAAGCGTAGCGCCAAGAGCACAGCCAATTGACGTACCGACGAGAACTTGCTCCAGATTGTGATAACTCAAGTACACTCTAGCAAAGATAACAGCGTATCCAATACCGATAAGCGACACAGAACTAATTAATTTCTTAGCCGTCGTCAATCCTCTCCATTGTAACCACACTCTCAACAGCAGATAAGTGGCAAAGAATCCCATGAACTGAGAGTGAGCTGAAGGCATGCCATACCCTGATCTGATTCCATTCTCTTGGAACCCAACAAACATCACAGGTCTCGGCTGTTTCACATAGTTCTTGATAATATTGTTCAGAACGTCATTGACGACTTGTCCGGCAGCCATGATACATGGTTCAACTTCTCGAGTTACGATGAACCACGACAGGTAGAAACAAAGGATGCCGATCGGAAGAAGTGAGAGTCCAGCACATACGAAGGAAAGAGGGTCTCGGGGATCGTAGAGCACGTATGTGTCATCGAAAGGGATCGGGTTATAGTTTAATTCGTTCACCATCTTTTGGGGTGGCTGTTGTCGTAGGAGATAGGAGGTAAATAATTGATGTTTATACTGATCAGGTTTTCTGATTTCGGTGCGCTTTGAAAATCTCCCGCCTATTGACCACCGCGCATACATGTCACTCAAACTACAAGTTCCGTAAATATTGCCAGCAGCTTTCGCAAAACATGGTTGTTGGTCATAAAAAATGGTCATTAAAATATTAAAACGTGAAGTCTCTTCATACAAACGTTCATAGACTCAGCTGAGACACGCGTCTCCATACATCATCAGCCAAAGATCTCATCTCCTCTGCATCAACAGAGCTCTTTCCAACACCGTACGTGATAGCGTTCTTCACCAAATCATTCACAAATTGTTCGGAAACAACTCTAGGTTTTAGGAATGGACCTTCCAGAATTTGTGCAGCAGTCCATCTCTCTCCAGGATCCCTTTTCAAACATGCCTGGATAGTCTCAATAGCCGTGCCTGGGACCTTTACACCCCCGAGCCCTTTATCAGGATATGCGATCTTAACATCAGGATTCATAATGGCCAACAATCTCTGGGAGCCTTGGTATCCACCATAAGGGGGGCGTCCATAGATCATTTGATAGATGATACAACCACAAGACCAGATGTCTGATGGTTTACCAACTTTCCATTGACTCTTGTGATGAGATGAATCAGCAAGTTGTTGATTGTTGTCAATCAAGGCCTCCGGGGCCATGTAATTTGGAGTACCAATCTGTGATTCTCTATAGATGTTGACAGTGTGTTCTGGAACGGCATTTGCAATACCAAAGTCAATGATCTTGAGCATTCCTTTAACAAAAAGGAAATTGGCAGGCTTTAAATCGGAATGAACAATACCAGCATCATGGACAGCCTTGACACATTTCAAAACCTCGTTTGCATGAAATCTTACAAACTCAACATCCATTGGCATATCCAGTCTCTTGGCCAAAACATGGGACAAATCAATTTCACCACACTCCATCACCAATGATAAGGAGCCTTGACCCATTGCGTAGTCAACCAATCTAACAACACGGTCGCGGTCACGGAGCTTCAATAACAAATCGATTTCACCTCTGAAACCAACAATGCTTGACTCATCAAACTCATCAAAGACAATCTTTTTAATAGCGTATACCTTATTACTAAGAGACTTAACCTTGAACACCTTGGAAGAGCCACCTTTGCCCATTAACTCAAGCTTTTCATACTGCTTGCCATTAATTGTCAATAGCTTGGAAGTTCTTCTGGATTCATCTGGTGCTTTCAAGGGCTCCGTTTGCTTATAATGTCTGACCTGATATGCACCATGTCTCAACTCATCTTGATGTGACGGAGGTTTCATTGATTCCAGTGCAACAGGTATTTGTTGCTGTTGTCTAGAGTCAGCCAACGGAGCCAGAGGTCTTCTGGTGGACTTGGGTCTTTCAATGGAATTCACAGTCTTCCTGAGAGAGTCATGCTGATCATCTTTATTATCAGTATAGACTTTAACAGGATGATGCTGTTGTGACTCTGATTCAAAAGGCAACTCGCTTTTGAACAGTTTTTGCTGTGGTTCCGGGGCGTACTTCATCTCAGGATGTAGTTGCTCCTCAATTTTGTTATGAATGGCTTCCTTAAGTCTGATTGGGCTGTTGTAGTTCAAAGCCTCCTTGGTAGCAGTTTTCTGTTGTTCAAAGTAAATCTTGACAAGGGCTGGCAACTCATTGGACGGGATACCATGTTTTCTGGAATATTGATATGGATTCAAACCTTCGAAATCAATCTTCCTTTTTGTGGATGTATTCAGCTGCGGTGACAGATACCTTTCATTACTCTTCAGTGGAGTTCTAAATGTCTGCGGAGTATGTGCTTTTGTGTTGGAAACATCTCTCATGGGCGTATCACTGAGGCTTGAGTCCTGCTTCGGTAGATCAGCAACCTCTTCAATTCCTGTAGATGCTCTCTTCGGAGGACCAAGTCCACCAAAACCTCTCGTTCGTCTCGTGGAACTTCTCAACCTCGTGTGGCTGCTATGTGTTGAGCCCACTTCTGAGCCTGAGGATCTATTCAGTGGTGTCTTTTGAGACTTCTCTTGCGGTCCTGTTGACGCCGTGCCGTACGAGTCAAAATCTCCTGATTTGGTGAATATGGTCTCATACTCCGAATTTATCGTATTTAGTGTGTGGTAGTCGGCGTGGTGGAGCTTATTACTGTTGCTACTCTCTGGAGAGTTCCTGAAGTTGACGCGTTTGCTGGCCTGTCTCTGTGGGGCAATATCTTCCTTGATGACCCGTGTTGCATCCTTTTCCCTCTGTAGGAGCTCTAATGCGTAATCACTCAAAGCAGGAGGCTGGAAACTGTTCTCATCGTCATCCGAGTCTGCTCGACTCAGGTATGTGGGTAGTTGAGATGATGGGTCCCGGGGCTTGGCTGCCCGCTGATCCGTGTGTGAAGTCATCATTCTTTGCTATAAGGTAGGGGTTGTGAAAGTAGAGTCAGAAGACGTGTATGTTCATGAAGCAAGGAAGTGTATTGGATCCGTCGTTGTGATGAGGTGGAGCAGTCAATAATGGCGAGGATAAACAACAAGCGGATATAGGACGCGAAGGTGGTTGATGAGGAGGGGCCTGATCTGCCTGATGTGTGTGGAAGTGAGTGACCCTATGAAGTGAATGAATGTGGCACTGGCACTTAGCAGGGGGGCGGGGGTTAACAGTGAGTTGATGACGTATCTCCAGATTTAACAGTGGTCTACATTGAATAGCCTGTGTGTTTTTGTGTTTACTTTTTGACCCCAAACACCTGGACACCACTTGGAATAGTTCCCGGTCGCCAAAGCAACGGCTGCAACGCCCAAAAAATAAAAAATGAAAAAAAATCTGCTTCGCGGCAGGTTCGAACTGTCGACCTTCAGATTATGAGACTGACGCTCTACCGACTGAGCTAGCGAAGCCAGATCTTCCCATCTTGTGGCGCCTATCGAATGGACTTAATCAAAAGTTAAGGGAGTCAGAAAAAAATCATTCGCTTCTGTAACAGCAGCGAAATCCAATGAAGCCTAATAATTTGGCGTACCTACATCAATTGAGATGTCACTCTATTCCTCCTCCATCCCTTGATTGCAAATCCCACCCACGAGGACGCGTCGTGGCCCTCAATGGTAGATACGGTGGCTGGTGCATCTGCGATGAGCGCGAACAATAGCCAGCCACTTCATCTCCAGTGGGACGCGCATGTGGAGGGATCAAAATTCCCCGATTTGAACAATGTGCTCGCCTCCTCTTAAGATGTGTGGATCAAGGCTGCTTTCCTTTTCCGGCTGACAGCTGATCTAGTGCGGGTTTGCTTAAAAGCCCATGGGGTCCCTGATTTCGTCGCACCAACACGCTCCTCCTAATACTCTACCATAGTAGCCATTTCTTACCGCCACGATGCCAGTCAGACAACACAAGAGAGCTGATACATACGAGGGACCACAGATGAACTTCAAGTTCCCGTCAGAGGAGGATCTCCAAAGAACCAAAGAGGACGAGTCTGAGACGAAGCTTGAAGGACCGCGAGTCGTTCCTTACTACAAGTATGAACAGGCCAAGTCACCAGTCATCTCCAAATCCCAACTCCACAGGCCAATGCGCTCTAGAGATACGGACTACTTCTATCATCGACAGGGAGCCTCCATCACCAGCTCCAGGAACGCTCACTCATTTAGTAACACAAATACATCATCAGAGGCGTCGATCCCAACACAGAGCAACGTCACTACACAGATAACTTGCAGCTCAGAGTCATTATACAACCCTGCACTGCCGGACAGAAACTCCACTGTCATCAGACACCGTGCTCCGAGCGTTGCTGCTTCCAGAGTGGGATCTATCCGCAGATCAACTTCTATTGCTCAAAGACATCAATTGGCTGGTCAGGCTTTGAGAACTGCTTCAATCAAGAGAGCCACCTCTTCTGTGAATAAAAAGGCCAAAAGATCTATCACAGAATCAAGCGAGGAGGATGTTTCGCTATATGAGAAAGGCACTCTCAAAAGATCCAAGGCTGTCAAGTACTCAGTTGGCTGGTTGACACGATTGAGACTGATGGGATCAAAGATGGCTAAAAAGTTGAAGAAATGGAGATTGGTATCCATCAAGCGAGCATTCAAATTCACACGTGCTAAGAGCATGAAAGTGAAAAAGAACAACATATCCATGCCATTGGAAAGAGAAAGAGCTCAGAGTATTTCCGAATTGAGAAGAGCTATTGATGATTGGTCAAGACCAAATGACATTTCGGCTCTTGCTGCTGTTCCACCACCACCACTTCCTAAGCAACGATTAACTTCAGCACAGAGCTCAATTCCATCAAAGCCACCTGTTCCACCACCACACAGAATCGCTTCAAGTAGAACTGTGCAAAGATTCAATGAACAGGAGCAGAGTTGGTCAACGATACCATTATCGGATGGCCAACCAGCACTCCGAGACCCAATGGATCAGCAGGCACAGGTTCAGCCAGATCATTATCCAAGCCATCCACCAACTGTCTATGATGACGAGCTCAGTCTTGAAGACGATGACGATGACGATGATGAAACCATTGCTGGGGACTTTGATGAAGAGCAGGAGACCATGTTACGCGAATACTGGAGACATTATCTCAGATCAGTTGTTGCTAATCGTATTGAGACAAAGTTGGAGATGTTCAGATTGTCACAAATTCCAGAACCGGAGAAACATGAGGAATATGCTGAAGAGATGTTCGGAAGTTTGTCAGATTTGGACGATGGTGCTTCTTCTCAGTTCTCTAATGACTGGGAATCAATGACCTCGACATCTTCAACAGAAGTTAGTGAGTCGTCATCAATGCCTTCCCAATCTTCTACGAACTACTTCTCAGCCTACGGTGGTCCTATTGCTCCTCCATTGGATGTGATGAAATACCAATTGGCTTATCTGAGTCGCTATCGCGATGTCGTTGATGTCAAGAGAGCATCCACATTGCCGTTCAACACTGACAAGCAAGCAAGGCATAATGCATTTGAGCTGGAACGTCCTAACCACACACGTTTCCTCTCAGTAATTACATAAGAACACACAGTTCAATCCTTTAATGGCAATTCACTCTAGTAGAAAGTAGGACCTCGATTTTGATAAGGGGGATCCGGCTTCCGACCTCCGATCTTCCGGTGGGGGGACTGTCATAAAACAAGTTCGCGAAAATGCTGAAGTTTTTAGGAAAAAAGCGGTGTTCCATTTCGTTGGAAGGGACAATAGATAGATAAACAACTGAGGGGTCTCCAAAAGCCACGAATTGCATAATGTTTCAACTTGTTTCAAGACGCTCTGTGTTGAAAATACCACAAACAATCACGAAACGTGCACAGTCTACAAAATCCACCACGCCGAACCGCCAGAAATCCGCGGTGGCGGCCAAAGTATCCGGACAGAAGAATAATGATTATAACGCTTTCAGTAATCAGAACATGGCCCAATCATCAGAGGCTAAAGCTCCTGAATCTATCAAGAGCTCATCCAATGAGACTAAAGTACAGCAGAAAGTGAAGAGAGATTACTCGGCTTTACCAAAAGTGCCCAACACACAGCATGTCAATCCACAAAAGATATGTATTGATAGCTTTTATGCTGGATATAGACCATTAGCTATGCATTCTCTCAAACAGAATCTGCTGCCATCTCGTCGGAAGTCTCTTTTCGATATCGGTTTGGAAGATGAACCGGTTTGGTCGTATTCCGCTTCGGGATTAGAGGTGTTCCCTGAATGGGACGCTGTCCCTTTGAAAGTTTTGAAGGATTTGACACCTTTCAAGCCACCATTGACAGAGGAGCAGAAGGAAAAGTTGGCAAAGGAGAAGGCTGAGATGAAATCAACAGAGAGTGCTCATAAGAAAGATGCTGCAAGTCCAAAGGCTAGAAAGGGAAGAATGAAACCAGCTGGTCAGAAGTTGTTGATGAGAAAGAAGAAGTTTGTTGTCTGAGACTTGGAGAGGTTCTTATTTTTGATGAATTTTAGGGTTTCATTTCTGGTTGCTTGTTCTCTGACACTACAAGTTTCTTCCTTTCTCTTGTACATAGCTCATTCTTCATGACACTTTTTGCTATTTTATTGCTTTCTCTTTCTCCGTTTCACAAGTTCTCCAGCATGCTTTGGGACCCTACACTACTGCCAATACAGTACAGTGTATAGCTCCCGTGTTTTAATGACATTACACCCGTAAAAGGATTCCGTAGGTGCACAATACGTCAGGGTGCTGCCCATACCGCTTATCGTCTGCTTTGTAAGTGATTACGTCAGCGTACATACATTCCGTCGATCAGGGGTCGTTTTGCAGAAGCCCCTCCAGGGTATCTTTGTCTATAGCCAAGGAATCAGACCCTCCAAACCCTCATTCACACACGATATTTACAGTCCCTCCAACAGGTCTCCCGCAACACCACTTTGAGCCCATTCGATCCATGTAACGCGTCAGGAAGCACCTGCTGCATGAACCCTACGTCGCGTATTTGACCGGTTCACATCACATCTCCAAGGCTTCTAATTGAAATTTCTGTTCCCTTCAGTGTAGAGTTATTTCTCGCAAATCATCCAACAGCCTCAAAATATCCATGCGAGGTACCCCTGAAATCTCGCCAAGTGCTATATATAAACGCGTGTCTGCACCATAGAAAGAAAAAGTGACACCTCCATTATTCTCGGCGCGCAAGCGCGGAGGCACAAAAGCTCTTAACCCTTCCACCGCCTCTTCTTTGCCCCAAACTCCATCAACACTGCTGGAAAGAGCTTAATTCATCGTGCAACACTCGTTGAAACCCCAGAAATACACTCAAGAAAAGGCCCACAACAACAGTGTACGACTGCAAATATGAAGGCCATACTGATGCTTGCCCCGCTCGCTTCCTACGCGTTGGCACAGGCCACCGTCGATGCTACGACCACAGTCCCAGCTGTTGCTGCTACTGAAACTACTGACGCCACTGGTGCTGTTGCTGCTACTGTTGCTGCTACTGTTGCTACGGACGCTACAGCCGCAGTGGCAGCTACTGCCACCACAGACCCAGCAGCGGTGGCCTCTACAGCGACGGCTGCTGCTACTGGTGTTGACGCTTCTACGGGTGATCCTGTCGCCGTCGCTGCCACTGCCTCGTCTACTTTTACTTCTTCTACAGCAGCAGCTGCTGCTGCTACAACGTTAGCTGACACTGATCTGACCACTGCCAACGGTGTTCCTACGCCTACCACAACGGTTGACCCGAACGACATAGCCACGTCAGTGACCTCCCCCACCGCAACGACTACAGCCGTCACAACTTCTGACACATCGATAGCCACAGCCTCCTCGGCCTCAGCATCGTCATCTGCCGTAGCAGCTGACCCAGCCTCAGCAGACACGTCCTCTGCCATCGCCATCGCAGTCTCTGAGAGCGGAGGAGCCACCACGACGGCACAGGCAGCCGGTAATGGCCAGTTCACCATCTCACACGATGGCACAGTAGTATCAATCCCAGGAACATCAGACAGTCTGACGCTCACCAGCTCTCTTTTGACCGGGACAGATCAGGAGTACAATTCCTCCTCCACGCTGGCACCGTATGCGGGGACTACAATGCCTTCTAACAATGGCTTCGCTTTGGGGGTCGAAATGGCAGTGCTCGCTGCTCCTGTCGCCGTGATGCTACTGTAAATCGAAAAGTTTCTCTCTCTAAAAGTTTTAGTTTTAACAGTTGCTATAGCCGACGTAGCGAACACTAGTAATGCCGGCTGGGCTATTATCTGCCCCAAATATCTTGGCATAGATACAAATCTGAGGTTTAAATATACAGTAGAAGCCTGTTAATTACGGTATCTCCCCCATAATTGTTGTCTTCCATACCCAACAATGCTACTGGACTTACTGATCTCTTGGTATCTTTGTAGTGTCTTGGCTTGGGCTCAAGTCAACGAGTTTGGGGTTTCCAGTGACTTGACTACACCGCTCACGACTTTAGAGTCGTCCCCGTACTTCCTCTCCACTTCCTACCCACCAGATTCAACGTATTGGTCACTTACTGAGCCGTATGGGGTCATAACAACCACTTATTACGACATTGAAGGAGATCTGATTGCTCATTTGACATTTGGAGAGTTACCGATGACAAGTGTCATTCGTACATACACGTTCTCCAAGACATCCACGGAGTTCACTAAACTCTCCACGAAGACAGGCAATCGAGTGTACACTACAGCTATCAGAACCACTCAGCTCCGTAACTATTGCTACACGCAATTCACACAGGAGCTGTACCTTGGTGTGGACAACGTCACGATGATATGTCGAGATGAGTATGATTACTGTAAGACGTATGGCTCATACACCCCGGCTAGCTTTCTAACTACTTGGAGCGTCCCGGAAGAGTATGGCTCAGTTTCCACTACAACATTGAGCACTTTCAGTGACTGGGATGGGTTTTGTATGTTCACTGAAAGCGGAAGCAGTGCTCCATCTGGATATCTAAATGGTACAACGTCGTTTATCAATTCCTCTTTGACTTCTGTTGACGAGTCTTTCCTTTCTAGCTTCACTGAGTCCTCAGGATCAGATGTATCTTCTACACTTCCAGTTGGGTCCTCAAGTACGCAGCTTTCCTCTTCTTCCACTATTGTGAGCTCTCCAATTGTTGCTCGGTCTGGCTCTATTTCATCGAATGGATCGAGCACTTCAACTGAAAGCTCTTCTTCTTCCTCTGTTTCTTCATCTTCCTCTCCTACATCGTCTGGTAACGTCGGCCAGGCCATAACCCCCTTTATTCTCTCCTCTTTATTGTCCACCCTGATGTTTTTATAGTAGCTTTTCAATCTATAATAGGTTGCACATCATCATAACGTTCATTTCAGTACCTTTGTCTATAGTTTTCCGGATCGAATGGGATTCCAGGATGTGACTCCGGTGTAGCATCTGGGTCCTCTTTCCAGACTTTGATACTCTTATCCGTCTCACCAGTGATCAAACGCATACCGGTCTTATCAAAAGCACTAGTATAGATACCAGTCTCACTATCCAACGACCCGGGAAGTTTCGTTGTCGACATCTCCTGGAACTTATGGCCAGACTTCCAATCAAAGAAGCACATCTTACCATCATCACCACCACTGAAAAGCACATTGTCCTGGTTAACGGAAAGTGTATTAACGATACCTTCGTGTGGCGGCACAAAGTTCTGCATAAAAGAGCCCTCAGGGAATTTCCATTGCTTGATACTCCCTGGTGAGCCCGTAGCGAAACTCCATTCTTCAGGGTGTAAGGCCAATGCTCTGATACTCTTGGTATGATGAGTTAAGACAGTCTGAGTCTTGCCAGCTGCCAGATCCCACAGCCTGATAGTCTTATCGTTGGAAGTGCTCACGATCTGAGGATCCATAGCCTGGCATTTCACATTGGTGATTGGGTTCTTATGGCCTGTCAGAGTGAAGATCTCTGTAGCGGATCTCATATCCCAAACACGTATAGTCGAGTCCCTGCTTCCCGTGACAATGACATTCAGCGTCGGATGGACATCAACGGTATAGACACCACTCAAGTGACCGTAGTAATCCCTGACAACAGCGTTTCTCTCCAAATCCCAGCACAGGACCTTCTTATCCTCACCACAAGAGAACATGTACGGGTGTCTCTCCGATATGGCCAATCCTCTGACAGCCATAGAATGGTTCGTAAGTGTCAGTTTCAGCGAGCCCGAGGCGAGATCCCAGACCTTGATAGTGTGGTCAGCAGAGCCCGTGGCGAACCACTTGTTTTCTGGCTCAACGGCCATACAGCGGACCCACCCTTGATGGCCAGCAATAACACGCATGAGCTTCCATGGCGCGTGCCATTCCGGTTTGTCTGGGACGTAGTGTTGCTGTTGGTATTGGATAACCGATCGGGACGTATAATGATCTTGTGGTTGGTTAGAGGAGTCGTAGAGAGATATTTGTTGTGAAGACGAGACTGGTGGCTGTGTTGATGGTCGTAATGTGAGCGGTTGTTCTTGTTCGTCTGTTTCAAGACTAGCTGTGGACTTCTGCTTGGACCTGCTGAGCTTTTTCTGGAGCTGATCGGGAAGTGTCTGTGTGGACTTGTACTCTCGTGAGACTTTCAGTGCAATGTATTCTTCTGGCTGATCGCCATCTGGGAAAACTTGGGACGGCTCTGTTGTTTGGAATAGGAGCTGGGTTCGCTGTCGCACGAGATCCACAGCGTTCTGAGGTGAGTCAGTAAATACTTCTGGCAAGCATTGTTCTTCGTTGTTTCCACTTACTTTAGGGTCCTCAACAAAAGTCATATCTTTACTGGTTGTCAATTCGACTACAGAAAAGCTCTTTACACCATCTGGTCCTCATACGAAAAGATGATCGTCCCTCAAAAGTTCGCTAAGCGGGGCTCGTAACACACCCAGACACCAGAAAACTTTGCGCTTCATCTCATCTCCTGGGACGCTTTCCTCACTTCCTCCACAAAATTCGAGTACCACACCGTTCCAAGCTGATGGCAGATACAAAAAGAGAGGCTGAGAGCCCTGTGAGAGCTCCCCGCCCTGCGAAAAAACCGAAGTTTTCCGCTTCCGGTAAAGGTATCAAAGAGTCCGATGTCGGTATCACTGCATATCTGTCTGACGCTCTTGGTGGGTTCACCGGTGCATTGAAGCAGAGATACACCGATTTCCTTGTCAACGAGATCAATATGGAAAATGAGGTGCTGCACTTGACTGACGACGGTATCCTGGACAAGAAAGAGCGCCGTTTGCAGAAGAGAAAGAAAGAGAGAGAGGCCAAAGAGGCTGCAGAGAAGGCCAAGGAGGAGGAGGAGAAGGCCTCGATGGAGACTGAGGAGATCAAGACAGAGGCTACAGAGGCTACAGAGTCCCCAGTTGCTGATGAGGTTAAAACAGAGCAAATTTCAACTGCTGAAGCAGGGTCCTCTGAACCAAAACCTTCATTTGAGATCGATGACGAGAAGAAGTCCAAGATCATTGAGGCTTTTGGCGAGGAAGATTACGCCAACATTGAGAATCTCCTAAAGACACCGCCGAAGACACCAGCGGAGTTCCACTCCACCAAAGTTTTCAACGACAGAAAGGAGAGAGGTCAACTCCACCAACTCATCAGAGAGGCTTTCCAGAGCAAGATCGAAACCAAGACCACGCCAAAGAACACATTCCAGTTCATCTACGTCCAAGGAAGGGGTCCGTCGAGGCCACAGAAGTTCCAAGGCGAGCCAATTGATACTACTGATGAAAATGGTGTTGAGAACTGGGGTCTTGGCCCACACAAAGAATTCCTACATTTCAACCTGTACAAAGAGAACAAGGACACCATGGAGGCTGCCAATGTCATTGGCCGTTTGTTGAGAGTTCAGCCAAGATTTATCAGATTTGCCGGCACCAAGGATCGCCGTGCTTGCACCGTCCAAAGACTTTGCTTGACGCGTTTCAAAGTCGAGCGTGTCAATGCGCTGAACAAGACCCTCAGAGGTATGAAGCTTGGTAACTTCTCTTACGAGGATAAGTCTCTCAGTTTGGGTGACCTAAAAGGTAATGAGTTCATTATCACTTTGAGGGATGTTCTGCCAACTTCTGAGGATAAGCCTGTTGAAGAGACCATAGAAGCATCCATGTCTTCTCTCAGAGATAGAGGTTTCATCAACTACTACGGTATGCAGAGATTCGGTACTTTTTCCATCTCTACACACACTATCGGTAAGGATATCTTAAATGGTAACTGGAAGAAGGTTTGTGATCTGATTCTTTCCGTCCAGGAGCTTGTTCTCCCTGACTCCATTCAAGGAAGAAAGATCTGGGAAGAGACCAGAGATGCCAAGAAAGCCTTGGATAACATGCCGAAGAAGTGTGTTGCTGAGTGGTCCATCTTGAACCATCTAACCACTTGTAAAAAGGGTGAGGATGGCGACTACTCCGAAAACGACTACTATCTTGCTATAATGAAGATCCCAAGAAACTTGAGAATCATGTATGGTCATGCTTACCAGTCATACATCTGGAACTGTGTTGCCAGTCGTCGTATTGAGATGTTTGGTACGAATGTCGTTGCTGGTGATTTGGTTATTGATGAGGATAAGTCTAATGAAAACGCTGCTGAAAATGCTGAAGATGGTGAAGAAGCATTCGAAGAGGATGTCAGAACTGACAAGTACAGAAGAGCAAGACCAGTCACTCAAGAAGATATTGATTCCGGTAAGTTCACTATCTATGACGTCGTTCTCCCACTCCCAGGGTTCGATGTTAACTATCCATCCAACGAGGACTTGATGAACGTTTACAAGGCCGAGATGGCTAAAGACGGGATCGATCCACTTCAAATGACAAGAAAGGTAAAGGAGTTCTCATTTGCTGGAAGCTATCGTCCTGTTGTTTGTAAGCCGAAGAAATTGGAGTACTTCATCAGACATTACAGATCTCCAACTCAACAGCTTGTCTATACTGATTTGGAGCTCTTGGAGAAAGCTAAGCATGGTCACCCAGACATCACGCAGATCATCAAGGATAAAGGTGGTGATCGTCTTGCTGTGATCATCAAACTTCAGCTGGAATCTTCTGCTTATGCTACCATGGCTCTTAGAGAAGTCATGAAGACCGATACAAGTCGTCACGGTGAAATGTGTGATGTTAAAGTCCACGAGGAGAAGCCAGTCGATGAGGCACCTGCTACTGAAGCTATCATTGAAACTGTTGAAAAGACCGAGGAACAATTGTAACGACCAATTCTAAATAATGCGGTACGCGTCTTCTTATAATGTGATGTCATAAAATGTATTACACAACAAAACCCCATAACCCCACCATTAGTTACCATTACTATAATGTCTTTTGACCAATATTTTCATCATGTTCATGAAATCTGCTCTAAGCAAGCTCTCATCTCATCCTCAGTAAGAGCCTTAATGTACAAGCACTTACTCAACACCTCATCATTACACTCAAATCTGTAAAGAGTGGACCACTGAATACACTGGATCAACGATCTAACAATCTTGGAAGTATGCATGAACTTACCAAAATTGATCAACTCGCCTTGGGCACTGCGTTTTTCCTTGTTGAAAATTAGGTCCGATAGATAAAGACCGAGGAAAGGAACACAGCCACGGGATGGTCTGATCTTGTCCAATTCTGCTCTCAAGTTCATGAAATTTTTCAGTGGGGAGGAAATTGACTCCAAGTTCTTGTAAATCAGAATGTCACCTGGCTCAACAATTCTCCATGTTTCTTTCAACTTCATCACTTTGTCAGAACCTAAAGCCAGTAGTATCTGCATAAGCGTAGAGTAGTTCTGTAGTGTCTTACAGTGCTGAGCAACGTGAATGAATCTTTGGATAGTGAGCTTTCTCAGCTGGATGTTCTTTGTCAGCAAAATCTCAGAAATGATCCAGTTGACGGTCAAGTTGAATCTCGAGACACAAAGGTCAACACCTTGAATATCCTGATTCTGGACAAGTAACTCTAGCCAACTGTTGATAGGCACTAACTTCTCAGATTCCCACTTCAACTCAACTAACTCCTTCCAGTCAATCTCCAGAAGAGCATCCTTCTCAATAAGTGTCAGTTGTTCTGCCAAAGTTCTAGAGTCGAAGTTCAAAATGAACGAAACGTGATGTTCACAGTTGGAAACCTTCAATATGTCTTTGGTTATCTTGTGGCTCAGCAACAACTCCAATAAGATCTTAGAGCTGCTCTCCTCATACTTAATATCCTTCTGTTGAACTGGCGTAAGAGAGAACAGCTTCGTCTTACGTCTTTGATCAATCATGACACTATCTCTTTTGCTTCTCATAGGAGCAGAGATACTCAAGTCTCGGACCTGATTGTCCAACAAAGCACTGTCGATACTGGAGCATGAAGCTGGTGTGCTCTGTCCAGCATGCTCCTTGATGTTCTTCTTATACTGGCCTTCCAACTTCTGCAGAGCAGCAGTGATTGGATCATCCTGATAGGACTCATCAGAGATAGCGGCAAGTTCAGCAAGAGCATCACTATCGACACCGGGGTAAGGGATCTGGAAATCATCTGAGTCGAGAGTCATAGTACTATCAGTAGACTTATCATCACGAGCTGGAGTAGTCATATCGCCGTAGTCTGTAACGAGGCCATCATCTTTACCATCATCGTGATCATCATCGGCATGATCTTGCTCGTGGTGGACACGGACATTGACAAGATGCGATGTCTTCTGTCCACTGAAAATAGAATTCTCAGAGGCAGAAGTTTTATGTGTCTTGATCGATCTTTTGGATAAATATGAGACACGTTGATCCTCTGTCTGACCACGAGTTGATGAGATAGTACCATTGGAGATTCGAGTGAATGAAGGAACCTTGTTCAGATCAAGTGTGTCGTTCTTTGGGGGAACAACAGGCGGGAGTGAGCTCTGTGAAGCCATCTTCTGGAACTCATGCTGGTGATGGGACTCTTCAATTGCCTTGATTGGTGAAATCTGTGGTGTAGATGAGATAAGACCATCATCATGGGTTGGTGTGCTTGGTTCATTGTCAGCGGGGATGACATCACTGTGATAAATGCCACTTGTGTCAATCTCTGGAACTTCCATGTTCTCAACATCTGTTTCACCAAAGCCCTCTTCAACATCTGGTTCTTCGTAAGTGGAAACGAAGGACTCAATATCATCATAGTCAGAATCGCGAGAGTTGACACTATGAACACTTCTGACGGGTGAGTAAGCCAGTGGCTCATCCTGAGAATCGTGGTAAATCATACTGTCAGCACTTGCTCTAATCAACGACTGTGGAGACTGTGTGACTGAAGCTTCCTGAGCTGTCAAAGGAGAGTTCTCATCATCGGCATCGGCTTCGATACTTTCCTCAGTGGTATGATCGATAACTCCAACTGAAACTGCAGTAACAGGTTCACCGTGGATAGCTGACACAACCTGCGCAGTCGTTTCTGGCATAGACATATCAGTTGTAATAGACTGTGGGGTACCGATAGCTTGAACAGAAACAACATCAACGTTTTGAGACTCTGGAGTGGTAAACACATTCTCAATTTGTGGAGTCGCAAAGATGTTTTCAACCGGTGATTGCCCCGCAATAACACTGATTCGATCATTTTTGAGAAGAATGTTCTTCATCTTTTGCTCCTCAATCTCCACGCCATGTTCTGGGCCTTCAGTTACGCTAGTCTGATCATGATGATTCGGTGTACTCTCTGACAAGATAGAAGTTGGGTATGTGTCCAAAGTTGTCTTATCATCGTGATCACCAACGCTCTCAAAATCATACTTCTCATCGTCACCGTCACGAGAAAGATCCTGTTCTGGAGAGTTATTCTGTTTGCACTCAAAATTGAACTCCCTCAAATTCTCCTTTGCAAGTTTCTTCTTCAAAGCAGCTTCTTCTGAGTCAACACGAGGCAAAGTTCTACCCTGTTTAGTGGAGTAAATAGAGTCATAAGAGATATAACTCTTACAGGACCTCGTCTCGGACTCCAGATGTTGTTGAAGAGAAATGACGCTTCTTGAAATGTTTGAAATGGTCTCACAAATATTCATGTTATCAATGTTTGAGGTAGCCTTCGTCACGTTCTCCTTTGAGCCTGGAATGGTAAAATCAAATGAGTTTCTCACGCTCTGATAAGCACCAATGGAGCTATGTCTACTGATGATCTCATTGTGGAATCTCACCAAATACTCAACTTCGTCAATACTTCTAGCACTCAAAATGTCAAACTTACCAAGGGCAAGCTTTTCAAGTTCTTCCGATGTTGGCTTGGCAACAGATACCACTGATTGCATAAACTTCTCGACGTATGGTGTGGTTTGAAGCTTAGCTTTGTCATTGGTGTGTAGATGGAATGTCCTTATCCAATGCTCAATTAATGGTCGAAGACCCTTTGGTTGCGGTTTTGTTGGAGGTGGTAATGGGACAACGAAATCCATCTTCTTCACTGGTGTAGGAGGGAGGACTTTGGTCAATGTAGAGCTCTTGGGGAATCTGCGTTCGTCCTTGATTATATTTCTGGTCTTCGGGTCTAGCACTGAGAGAAGTGGGATATACAATGGATCCGAAGGAGATCTTGGAGACATTGGCGACGTTGGAGAGCGTGATGATGAAGGGAATGTAGGAATGGTAGTGTATGCGGAGGTTGGAGATGTTTGTGCAAGCATGCTCATCCTAAGATTTGAATTCTTTGGATTGAGAAACAGATTAGGTTTTCTCTTCTGTGATAGTGATGGAAGAGGGATGGGTAGTTTGTGGAGAACGTTTTTATCATAAGTGGATAGCATCATAGAGTTTCTGGTCATGGGATCATTCTGTTGTGAGATCGCTATGAGTGAGAGTCTCTTGTTCCGTGTACTCTGAGGACCAACTTTCAGTTCAAATTCGTAGAAATCCTTTGCTGATACGTTCTCATCCCAAGCTTTATTGCAACACTCCGTCCAAGTCTTCTTCAAACTCCCAATGACACGTTGTACAAAGAGCTCGTTGTGCGTGAGTTCGTTGATGTCGTGTACAAAAAGACGTCGTAACTCCTCGGACGAGACAAAATCCTCTGTGAAATAGTTCATGAGCCAGTGCCTTATCACGACAAAGGATCTGACGAGCGTGAGCTTACCCGTGTTCTGCTTATGTTCGTGTGCCTCGTCGTTGATCGCATCGATACACCAGTAGATTCTGAGGACGAGCAGTTTCAGCAGTGTTGATGGTGAGATGAAAGAGCGGTATGTCAGGAAGAAGTCGGCGATCAGCTGGTAGTCTATCTCTGTTGGCGTTGTGATGTTGGACAGAAGGGTAATGATGTCAACGTAGTGTGCATCCTTGTTCTTCCTTGTGTCTGGCGGTAGGGCGTTAATGGTGCTTAACCGTGTATGATCGGTCGAGTCGAAAATGCTACTGTGGAGAGTGTCGGCCTTATAATCGAGCAGGTCCGGCATTGTTTGGTCGTTCCACGAGCTGTGTGGTAG
The DNA here is from genome assembly GCA_030581715.1 of Petasospora mississippiensis. Lineage (NCBI taxonomy): Eukaryota > Fungi > Ascomycota > Saccharomycetes > Phaffomycetales > Wickerhamomycetaceae > Petasospora > Petasospora mississippiensis. The sequence goes on along the minus strand of JAKTVV010000087.1, from coordinate 15,306 downwards.
TGTAGTGTGTTGGACGTGCTCTCTGGCTCTCTCCTCGTGTGTTGTTTGCCCTGGCGGTAGTGGAGTTCCTTGTTGTTGTTTGGTTAAAGTGAATGTTGTGGAAACGATTCGTGTTTTGTCTGCCTGTGAAAGGTTGTGTGGAATGCGTCAAGGAATGCGTCAGGAGGGGTAGTGCCTTGAGCAGGGGAAGAGGCTTTTATGTGGCAAAAGCTCTGAATGAACGCACTGGTGGTCTTTCAAACGGTGATGTTGCTGTGTTGAGTAGAGGAAGATAGCGAGATGAGCTTCAGCCTCGAATCCTCGAGCTGTGCTGGGCCGTCCAGAGAGCTCGACGCGTAAAAGTAAACAAAGCACCGTGCCTTCCGCGCTCGCAAAACAAACAACAACTCGAACCGAGACGCGTCGTACAGGTGGTGCTTAGGGCACTTTTCGGGGATCTGCTCTTTGTAGAAGTACTCCTAAATCGCAAGATGTGGTAGGCTGGTTTAGGAAGCCGTGGATATATAATTATGGAACTGAAGTTGCGCAATTTATAAGCCTTTGTGGATGTAAATCAGATGGATCGTTCCCGTGGAAACGACATCAACGAGTTATTTCGATTATACGCAACAAAGCCCAGTGAAACTCAGTTAACAGTATTTTCTGTATCAGAACTCACCATGATTATCGAACTGGGTTGTGAGTTATGGTTATCAAACTAGGTGGTCTTTAGTGTCGAGAATTCTGTCTCAAACCAAAAGGCAGGCGAGAAATTGTCTAAGAAGAGTTGAACCTCTACCAGCTAGTACCATCTCCCTGAGCTCGTCTAAAGAACAGATTATGGCATTTCAAATGTATCAAAAGTCGATTCGCCAAGAACTTTCTACATAAACCTACGAAAACTATGAATCAAAAACCATTTCGTAAGTTTCTATGAGTTGGTGTCTGAGTTAGCTTCCTCTGCAGGTCTCTTTGATGCACGCCAGCAGCTAACGCGACTCTAATCAGCTTCTCAGTACAGATCGTGAAGTACAGGAGGTGCACGAGCGGCTTGAGATCCAGGTGTTCAGAAAGTACATTTCACCCCTTATATGTGATAGATCGGTCTACTCTCCATATATCTCAACAGAAAGGTGAATCCAAATCCGGTTAATTTGATTTTGGGGTCGCTCCATAGCTATATGTGCCCCTACCAGAATGTGTCCCTACCAGAAATGAATTTCTGGTTAAAGTATAAAAATAAAGAGTCAAGAACAAGCGCTGGTGGTTTAGCGGTAAAATTCAAAGTTGCCATCTTTGAGCCCCCGGTTCGACTCCGGGCCAGCGCATTCTTTTTTTTTGTTTTTACTCTTTTAGCCTGATACACCAATTTAAATGTTCCTGGCTTCCTGACTTATTCTAGCACAACATACAAAGAAATCAACAGATCAGTATCATAATGTCGATATGTATTATACTCAACTATCTTACATAAAATGCTATAAGACTGTTCCACAATAATCAGTTTAACCAGTCTTGGTCTTGATCCGCGAAAATTCCAATGTGGACACCCCCTACGAGCCGCGGACAGGAAGATCTCGAGTAAGGCAGATCGGTCTATACTAAGTCGAAACGAATTAGCATTCAAACCTCACAAAAAATGTCCACACAGTCTGGTATCACGCCGAGCGATGACCTGGTAGAATCTTTCAAGTCATTTGTCTCCAACAATCACTCCATTCTCGTTGCTGAGATTGTCCAGGAAGTTATTCAACTCTCTGATATCATTGAAGGTGGCACTTCACTTCAGAGTGACTTCACGCAATTGAGCTCTAAGCTCTCGGACTCGGAGCCAAAATACGTCATCATTAAGCACGAGACCAATGACGATGTCTACACTTTTATCTCTTACGTTCCAGATTACGCTGCTGTCAAGGATAAGATGCTCTATGCGTCTTCCAAGAACACACTCATAAGACTTTTGGGATCCGAATTGTTCGCACATACGCTGTTCTTGAACTCTCATGATGAAATCTCTTATGACAACTGGAGGCAAACTGTCGCTGAAGCTTCTTCGAAGGAGACCTTGTCTTCCAAAGAACAGGAACTCGAGCGTATCAAAGAGCAAGAGTTTGATACCGCTCTTCACCAATCTTCAAAGAAAAAACTTGTCTCCCATTCCAATGATTTCAGCTTCAAGTTCCACGAAAACACTCAGTTTGATGTTGAGGAGAATGAACTATATTCTTTCAACATTGACTTGGCCACCGAGGAAGTGTTTCTCTCCGGCACAACCACCATTTCGAAACCACAAGACATAATCGCTGCCATCTCCACTGAGTATCCGCAGTATAACCTCATAAAGATCAACGGTAAGACCATATTTGTTTACTCGTGTCCTTCCGGTTCCAAGGTAAAAGAACGTATGGTGTACGCTTCTAACAAACAGGGAGTCATAAATCGTATTAAGGAGACGACTCCAATAGATAAGTCCTTAGAGGTTGGTGACGCCGTTGAATTGGAGTTGTCTGAGTTTGAGAAGGAGGATGAGACGGAGAAACTGGCTTCGAACCTGCAGAACAACTTGAAATTCAGTAAACCTTCTAGACCTGGTCGCAGAAGATGATTGTACGTCTACAGAAATAACACACTACGGAAAACATTTTGAAACTTGACAAATTAGTTCATTGACACATAAATACGACGTAGAATACTTATAACATTCCCAGCAATTCAATTTCATGAGCGACATAGCCATGCGCCAGCGCTTGGAACTCTTGGGTTGACTTGCCCTCTTGTCCTCTTAAACAAACATCATACAGCATACGGCTCACTTTCATGTTTATCTGCGTATACAGTTCTTCTGTGAGCACGCCGTCTTTGTACTTTGGCCTTAGCTCCGACCGAACAATCTCTTGTAACATGCTCTTCTGTTCGTAGCTTAGAGTTGGCTTCTGGAGGTATAGAGGAGGAGAGGGCGATTCCGGTGATGTGGGCATTGAAACGCTTGATTGGACAGGAGAAGAAGACTGCGAAGACATGGACCCTGGCTGATTGACGTTGAGTGGAGCTGGTTCATAAAGCTTTTGATGTTGTTGGAAGTGTTGGACAGGGGGGGTAGTTCGCACCTGTGCATTCTGATTAATCTGTCCGATTAGTGTGTTGATGAGCGAAGCTCCGGAGGTGAGGTGTGCTCTTTCTTGTAGAATGGCAGGGGTTACAGGCTCATTATCCTTATTTGCTCTTCTGCGTCTTGATGGCAACTTCTGCTTTCTTTCGGTAGCAGGTGGCACAATAGCAACGGGCTGGGCAGTGTTTCCACGCATTAATGAACTTCCCTCGCCATCTTCCCTTCTGGCCATCTCAAATGAGTCCCAGGCGATCTTCTCTTCTGGCGACATTTGTGGTCTTTCAACAACCAGCTCGGTCATAGCGGGTCCGCCCACTGGAATGCTTCTTGTCCTCGGTGACGCCATCAACGTGTCGTATACCTTGTTGGTTCGTTCGCTGAACCTCGACCTTCTGAAGAGGCTTGGAGGTTGGTAGGTTCCCTGCTCTGCATTGCACATCGGGCAGAGCCACTGTGCGATTCTCTCCTGGCCCAGTCCAAGACACTGGCCGTGGAAGGTAGATGAGCATGAGTTACACGAAAGCACCTGGCCCCTGGAGGAATCACACAGCGTGCACCTATTGGAGCGGGCCACTTGTCTCTCTATCCTCAGCTCAAGAAGGGCATACTCGTTCCTTGGGATGATGAGGTTCTCGTCGCCTGTGGGAGGCTCGAAGAACTCCTGCTGTGTGGGCTGGACCTCGACTCGGAGTGCAACTTGGCTGTCGGTGATCTGGCCGTTTCTGGTCACTGTTTCCAGAAAGGTGTAGTCTCTCCGACAAGTCGGGCACTGGTTGGACCGTTCACGCCACAGCGATATGCATTCTTGGTGGTAAAAGTGGCCACATGGCTGGAGCCTGGTGACCGTGGGTTGTGGAGCCGTGAAGAAATGCTCCAGACAGATGGTGCAGGGCTCTTTCTCCATGGCTGGTGGGAGTTACAAGGTGCTTCTTCTCTTTCCCTCTCGTGGTTGTTTCGGTGTTACCAGAATACGGTTTGTGGGGAATTTCAAACGTTTTTTCCTCACTGGAATGTGCCAAATCTGGCAGGCCTTGGCCGTTACCTTAGACAGAGGTCCTCTGCTTGGATTTTCGCGGGTGGCGGCTATACAAAAAGTGGTACAAAACTTCCTCATCTTTACTGGAAATTATCAAAGAGCTTAGAATAGCTCAAACTACGGACATGTCTCGCCATCAGTTCGACCTCGTGCTGTGCCTCAAACAGCCAGGCACCCACATTGGCAAAGTGTGTGAGAAATGTGAGGGTCGCTGCCCCGTGTGCGACTCATTTGTCCGCCCCACGGCGAAAGTGCGTATCTGTGAAGAATGCTCTTTTGGTAAAAATGGAGATAAGTGTGTTGTCTGTGGTGGCAGTGGTGTATCCGATGCGTACTACTGCTATGAATGTGTTCTGTTGGAAAACGACCGTAACGGGTGTCCGAAGATCGTCAACATGGGTTCGACAAGGACAGACGTGTTCTACGAGAAGAAAAGGCAGAAACAATTACAAGGATAATGGCAAGTGTTGCAACTACGAATCTAATGACTTTTATGAATTGGTAAAGAAGTGTTGGTCCCGTAGATTTGAAACAGGACAGCCTTGTTGATCAATCGGGATTAAGACTAGTACTGAGTTATCTCAACAAGCGTTGAATACGATCTGATCTAACGAGAGAGAATTATGTGAATTCTAGAGCTTCTAAATGCAAGGATCATCTCAAATAGATAAAGGGCCAGCCATACTTATCTGCAAGAAGAATGATCAAATGGTCGTGAAATCCTCACGCACGTCTGATGAATCCCAAAAATGGATCACTGGAGAAATCATAATCAGCCGTGAGTTGTACCAAACGTTGAATGATGTCTGGATCATGATGGTTCCAGAATGAGCTGAGGGAAGATGGTGAGTATAACATGTTCTTTGCGTTCTGCGTTAATGGAAAATGCTGATGAATGTAAACTAGAGTGTAGTTGTAGTAGATGTGAATGCGTCTGACCTTCGAGTTGGAGTACGTCAAACGAGTTGAATAGTACATAACTGAAGGTCTCTGAATAACCGAACCTGAGGAAGAGGAGCTTGAGAAAGAGCTCTCATCATGGGCAGTTGGATAGTAAGCACTCAAGAACTCATTCCTCTCGAAATCCTTGAGATCTCGGAGGATTTTCATCAACTCTGGGAAAGACTTATGACCATGATGACGAAGATTGTTGAGCTTCAGCAAGATGGTGGTGATTCTGACTAGGAAGTAGTTCAAATCATCAAACAAGTTCAAGGCAAGGCACTTATCGAGAATGTAACCAACAGATTCATGATCAACTCTCAAACAGTTTGGTTTATTGAGTTTCAAAGATTCATTCAAATCCATGAGCATCAGCTCGTAGAAATTCATCAAGTTACTGTAGTTGTTGAGTCTTTCAAAATTCTCCAGAGTGGATACATTTGAAGACCAGTTGTTTATGTCATGAAAATCGCACAAACCATTCAAGATTCTGGTACTGGCAAAGCTGTGATTGAACAGATCAACAGCACCCGCCTTAACACAGATGGAGATACAGTTTAACAGAACAGTGTACTCAGTTTGGAACACCTCTTCACTCTCTGCGTCGCCAATGGCGTACTGTTCCATTCTGTCCAGGAAGCTGGTCAACTCCAAAGCTATCAAATTATCATCAATTACTTGTGGCATGTTCAAACCAGCCATCAGCTTCAGCAATGACTCTTGATTGTTCTGGACAAAAAGATCGGAATCCATAGGCACTCTCAACAGCAAAACCTTAGCGACAAAATCCAAGATACTGAAAGGCAGAGTGGTACCTGAGCTTTGTCTACTCGTTTCACTATCAGAATTCTCATTGCTCGGAGACCGATATACCAGTGATGAAGACCCGTTGGAGTTGCATGGATACGTTCTCTTCCGACTCGGGCCCTCTTGTGCAGTCTCACCTTCTCTAATATCGGCATCACTCTCTCTTAGCTCTTGTTTGGAATGAGATTTCAACCAGTCCGAATAGTCATGGAAGTTGTTACAGCGATAAAGCTTGTGAATACTCAATGACTGATCCATAAATCTCACCGAACTGAAATCGATGTCGACGGTTGTGGTAGGACTCACTGTAAGCGACTTCAGAAAATTGAAGCGGCATCCCCGTTCACAGTCTCTATTGGAACGACGACAGTTCTTGCATATGGGAACAGCTTCATCACATTTGATGTGACGCTGGCGGCATGTGAGACACCCATTCCTAGACCTGGATTTGTTGATCCTCGTCTTCTTGGTCATGTTGTGTGTTGTGTGTGCTCCAAGCGTGCATACAAAAATTGAGTGGTTCTGGTGGTGTTCGGGTGTGTCCTCGCGAAGCTGTGATGTGATGGTGATATTGGACGGGGGTCTGATGCTTTTTATGTTTCCTTTGCCTTTACGAGTTTAATCCGATCTCTCAGATTTGGTGGGGATCGTGCGTTACTTATACTTCTCCACATATATCTGGGGAAGGCGAAGGAGAAGCCGGTTTCTTTTGCAGAGCACAGCTTCCATGCAGCTGTGCCTTAACAGCGCCTTTGTAGGCGAGCGTTCGATGCGTCAACCTGCATATCGGTATCTGCTTCGCCTGAGCAGAGGATACTAAACTGGGGAATCGGTGATCAATAGCGGCATTTGAAGCACTGCCCCTTCAGTAAAAAGGTTGTGTATGGCTTATTGTTATGACAATAAATGATCTCATTCAGCGTCGGCAAATAATGCCTACCGCAGGTGTATATATGGGTGGACTTTTCCCCCGTGCGGTCACATGTTGTTGTGCTTTCTTCGCCTCTCCACCGTCATGCTTGGCAATAAGAAAACCATCACATGTTGATCAGGAGTACCAATTGGATCTTTCAATCAAAAGTATGTCATGGCTTGCACTTGAGCTGAAAAGGCATCGCTTCTGTTGATATTTGGTCAAGTGCACGCCGATGTCTCAGGTTCCGATCTAACTCAATTGTGACAGCACCGACCTCCAAAGGACTCAATTCCTATGAGCAAAGGCAATTGATCAAGACTTCACATGATAACTACAAATTACTGCACTACGTGCAGACCGTGTATTTTTCCCATGGAATCATCGAACTTCCATGAAAGTACCGTTTGATACAGCCACGTAAATCATGCACGACGGCGCACCGAAGTCGGCTCTGCCATAGCAGCGCCCACACTAGCCATGCAAGGACGTTAGATCGAAAACATCGAAAAGTAAACAAAGGTTCCAATAGCATGTGAATGTTTCGGGTATGGACAAAAACACACGGGCTTCTAGAATGAAGTAGCAGATGTGCACCAATCTCTTCACTATGCTAGGTTAATTCTACCAGTATCTATGGTGTCGTCCCAACTAAGCGTTTACGGACTTTCGCGAAGTATTCCAGTTTGAGCAGAGCCTCGACGATGGCGCTGCTGTTCGCGAAAAGCCTACACGCTGATCGATTAGCACCGCCACACAAAGAACACTGCCTGAGCTCAAAGAGCGATATCCCACATTCGAACCTCTTGAAAGACGGTGTTCAATGTATCTTGGCAGTCTGCACTTTAGGTAACACTATCAATACTGACTTTTCCCGTCCTTATAGCACCATTGGAGCCCATCGTCCACGATCCAGGCTGTGCAACTAGGCGGGATGTGAGTGCAGACCGTGCACTCTTTGATCGTAGAAACATCTCTCAAAGAATGAGGATTCTGCTGTGATTGTATTGAGCCCTCCTACCAAGGAAGAGCGAGCTTCGCTGTTTATATATTTTCTGCTGCAAGGCATTGTCGACCCACAAAATAAGAGCAAGAAATATTGTAAGAGAGATGAAAAGAGGCGATGCAAGCACAGCCCCCGCACAGCCCTCGTTGGATCTGGCGCGAATAGTGTGGTGCTTACCAGCTCTGCGAATCCGCGAACCTGATCTTTTCGCGAAGGGGATGGGTGATGTTTTTTAGTTTGAGGGCAAAATAGACAAGAGGTTTTATCTGTTGGATGGATTGCCAACGAGGACAAAAAATAGCATGTCATATAACGGGATTGGACTTTCCACGGCTCGTGGGTCAGGTACGAATGGACACATTCAAAAAAACTACACGCGATCGATCGAGTCGAGTTATAAACGTCGTCAGAAAAACAAGGAGGCCAATGATAAACGTGATAAACTTTCTTCACATGTCATTAAGGATAAAGAATTGTTAATACATGAAGATAAGCGAAAGCTTGAGCTTCAAGTGAGTGAGCTTAGAGACAAGCTAGAAGATGCTGGTGAGTTGGAGGATGAAGAGATCACTAAACGGTGTGATGAGCTAAGAAAAAAGTTGATGAAGCCTAAGGATGTTAGAGATACGTATAAGAAGAGGGCAGATAGAGAGAAGACGGATTCGAGGATAACGGAAACCAGAGACGAAGAGACAGATTACTAATGCCTCTATGTGAATGATTATGATGATTATGACTTTCTTGTTTTCGATCCGGCGTCTTTGTAGAGAGCTCTTGTACCTTGCTAGATCTCGGATTCAAGCAATGGAACGCGCATTGATCATGACTTATACCCATAAGTCACCACTTAGTGTGCAAATCGTATGCATGTATATAGTAAGGTCTTCAGTTGTTCAGTGAGGGGTAATCGTGAGAAGGTACAAGATCAATACCTCCAGCAAGTGGGAAAGCACCCACTGTCAGTGCTTATGGTCATTGCTCGTACAATTCTATCAGATAAGTAGCTTACCTGGAACCTGAATAGAGGAGAGAGGGCTTTGTCCTCTGGAAATGATCAAGGTGTGTGCGTGCATTACAGAAGAAGGAGTGTACGGCTCTGAAGAGATGCTTGTTTTTTGGGGAATTCATGCTTGGGTTTCTAGACTGCTTTCTTATCGTTATAGCAACGCCGTACTTAGGTGGAAGAGTTCAAATACAGGTGCAAAACCATCTCCCCGCCATTTTTTCACAACGATCCCCTTGCTACTATCATATTTAACAGACGCTAAGTGAGACTATCCAGAGGAGTTTAGGTCACACCATGTCTGATAGCGACTATCCCCCTCCAACTTCCCGCTTACGTAAAGCTGTACTCTCTTTCAACCAATTGCAGGCCAGTGAGGCGCTTGACAGCGGTGACGGTTTGTTTACTGTTTCCATGGGAACAATAGATTTCTATCAAGTACGCGCCAAGCCTTAATGTATCTTTGACTGTTTCCATGACAACAAACACACAATTAGAGCTTCGCTATCTCCCTTCAGCTCCTTTCTCATCGGATCTTCTAATTGCCCTTTTTGGAACCGTATAGTGCTCTCCCACGATCCCCACATATCCCCAGTTGATTGTCGCCAAATAATGACTTCATTATATAATAAGCAAACTCTTTCTCCTCAAGTCCACCTTCTGGAACTCCGTAGCAAGTTGTCTGTCACAAAGCACCAATATGAACATCCTCGCACATATTCGAATCCTAGACCCCGCCTATCAGAACGGTAAGGATGTCAGTCCACTCGGTAACCCTCCAACTGTTATTAAGATCAAGAATTTTGAGCCTCTTCAGCTTGCAAAGAAGAAGCATTATCTCCCATCCCCACAGAACTCTAGTCCTCCACCAGAGTACAAGGTCTCTAAGAGGTCATCTTCCTCCAACAGTAAACCCCAAGCCCGTTCACGCTCAAACTCTCTTTCTTCTTCCCAGAAGACCCAGGGAAGACCATTCAATGAATCTCTGTGCGCCCGTTTTCTTTACTTCAACACCATTGATGAGATGATCTCGGAGTTGCTGAACTCTAAAGCTGAAATGGTTACTCTCATCACAGACTTTGGTTCTTTCAAAGTTGATGGTTTTAATTCTGCTAACACTATGCAACTACGTGTTCGTGTTCCAGAGGAGCCACAATACAAGATGCAACAGATCGAATTCGATAAGGATTATGCGGATGATGGGTACGACTCAAACATCGTTTCAGAACTTTGTGATGCCTTTGATACAGATGATTTGTCCTTCGTTAAGATTATCAGAAACAATAAGGGCAAATTGGTTAAGTTTGAAATCTTGTCGGATCTAAATAATGAGGATTTGAGTGTCAATTACATCAAGAAGTTCATCACTTATCCTCGTTACAAGGCCAAGATGAAGATCTATCTCATCAGAGGAAAATTCGATAAGAACATCTGGTTCTATAACGACATGAGAATGCTAATCTGGGATCTAGAGAATATCTATTTGGGCAGTAAGAAGGTCTTAATCAACAATGACATCCTCATTGAGCAGTGATCAATGCCCCTTCTTCTTGTTTACCAACCACAATCACTTACGACTCCTGTTCATGTTTGTCCTCCTCAAACGACCGTTCTTTTGCATCCTCATCCCGTGCACATACTTGCTCTATACACCATACACTCTTTATTCCCATATCACCAAACCCTCCTTCACCACAGGATACGAGGTTTCGTCGACCAACGCTAATGATCTCGTCGGCCGTGTTTAGCTTTGCCAATGTCCTAATGGATATTACTGTTCCATGACACTGAGTTGTCCCCAAATGGGGATATGTATAGTGCAGGGTTTAGCGCAACGTGCATTATATGGGCACTCTGGTCGTCTTATATTTAACTGAGTTTCGGGTATCTGTGTGACCTAGTTTAGCTTAAGGATCTTTCAATCTTGCTTCTGTATGGATTTCTATTGTTTAAACTGCAATCTCATCGCCCATAGTTTGCTTTTCAAAGTGATTAAGCTACGGTGCCTTGTTCCTGCTTCTGGACAAAGCATATCTAGCTAATACACGGTGTACAGAATTTCGCAATTATTACGTTGGTTCGATGGCGACAACTACTATTTAAATAATCCCAATTCAAAGACTATGATGTAACAGACACATACCGGTCGGCTATGTCTTTGTTGTCTGAGATTGTCTATTATTAGTCAGGGTTGTCATGCCAACAATAAATTCGTCCATGCAAGCGAAAGTATCCGAAAGAGGGAATATCCCCGATTGGACCAATTGTTTTCAAAGCCGCGTGTGCTCCTGGAGTCTCAGAGATGATCAGCCTTCTTTCCCACAAAAACTGCGAGTAAGAAAAACCATTCCTCCTTAGACACGACGTCAGTGAGAGTCCATCCCGAAAGCACAACACATCATGGTGAGATTCAACGAACGATTCATCAGAATCTCACTGTTTGCAGTGTTCATTCTCGGAACCATCACGTTGCTCTCGCGTTCCAGTGGGTCTCAATTCAACACTGTGTCAACACCGCACACCACATCTGTTGACACTTCTAAAATTGGCTCTGACTACCAACGTGAGAACGCTACGTTTGTGTCTCTCGCTAGAAACGAGGATCTGTGGGAACTTGCAAATGCTGTCCGCTCCGCAGAGGACCGTTTCAACCGAAACTACCACTATGATTGGGTCTTCCTGAACGATGAACCTTTCTCTGAAGAGTTCAAGACCGTTATGACCCGTTTGGTGTCTGGTACTGCCAAGTTTGGCACGATTCCAAACGAACATTGGTCATACCCATCTTACATCGATCAAAGCAAAGCCGCTGATACTCGTGAAAAGATGAAGAACATCATCTATGGCTCTTCCGAGTCGTACCGTCATATGTGTCGTTTCGAGTCCGGCTTCTTCTACAGACACCCACTGATGTTGGAGTACAAGTACTACTGGCGTGTTGAGCCTAGTGTCAAGTTCCACTGTGATGTCAGCTACGACGTTTTCAAGTTCATGAGAGAGAACAAGAAGGATTACGGTTTCACTATCACCATCCATGAGTTCCGTTCCACGATTGAAACCTTGTGGGATACCACTCTCAAATTTATAGAGCAGAATCCGAGCTACGTTCACCCTGATAACTTGATGGCTTGGATCTCTGACGATAACGGTAAGAACTATAACCTTTGTCATTTCTGGTCCAACTTCGAGGTTGGTAACATGGATTTCTGGAGAGGCGAGGCTTACTCCAAGTACTTCGACTTCCTCGATCAATCTGGTGGGTTCTTCTACGAGAGATGGGGTGATGCTCCTGTTCACTCTATCGCCGCTGCTTTGTTCCTGCCAAAGGACAGAATCCACTACTTCGAGGAGATTGGATACTACCATAACCCTTACAACTCGTGTCCAATTGATGACGAGGTGAGAATCAAGAACAACTGTCTATGTGATCCTCAGCACGACTTCACTTGGAAGGACTACAGCTGCACAAGACGCTACTTTGACGTGCGTGGATTCAAGAAGCCTACTGGTTGGGAAAAGCACACTGGCTGACCGTTTGGATTACTCGTCTGTTTAGAAGATAGAACGTTATTTTGTTATAGGTTTGTAGTCCTGTCTAATCTTATGTGCTAGGCAAGGGGGAATTTCGCGTCTAGGCAGAGTGTGCAGAAGCGCGTTGTCGGCATTTTGACAGGTTCTATTCCGGAGAAAGTGCCAATTAAACATCCCTATAAAAAAAACCAAAGAAAAGATAACTCCAAAGATTATTCAAATAACAATTAGCGAACAACGGAGACATCCAGGAAAGGAACAGAGAACTTGTATGTGCTCAACGAGGCGAAGTGAACGCGCCGCGACTGCATCAATGAAAAGAGGTACGGGCATCTCGGTAAGAAAAAAAAATCACCTTTATCCGTTGAATGCTGAGGTTTTGTTTTGCTGAAGAGCTTCAGAGGAGTGACCATGATGGCCAAGTACACTCGTCTGCTACGGTTTACCGCTGTTTTGGTGGTGTTGATCTATTTGTTTGTCCATCGCTCTTTCTCCAAGGACAGGCATCAAACGATTCTTGAGCTTAAGGAAGAGTTGAGCAAAAATCAACACAACATCCACGACGAGCTGACACAACCCGATGCCTCTTACAAAGGGATCAAAGTAGAGTACAAGGGAGACGTTGAAGATGGGTACGTCAGGGAGAATGCTGTGTTTTTCACGTTGGCGAGAAATGAGGAGCTTGTTACGCTTGCAAAGACAGTACAATCGTTCGAAGACAGATTCAATAGGAAGTTCCATTACCCTTGGATCTTTGCCAATAACGAGCCGTTTACAGAGGACTTCAAGAGACAGATGGGTACACTTGTAACAGGGGAGGTACAATTCGTCCAGATCCCAAAGGAGTACTGGTCTTATCCGGACTGGATCGATCAAAACCAGGCACTCATGGCAAGAAGAGCAGCTAGGGGTGAGATGATGTATGGAGGCTCGGAGAGTTATAGGTTCATGTGTCGATTCTTCTCTGGATTCTTCTACAAACTTGATGCCATGCAACCGTTCGACTACAGCTGGAGAGTTGAACCAGGGACAGAGCTATTATGTGACGTCAATTATGACGTTTTCAAGTTCATGAAGAATAATGACAAACACTATGGGTTCGCCATCAGTATCCATGAGTTCCCGGACACTATAAAGACACTTTGGAAGAACGTTGCGGCGTTTATTGAAACTTATCCGCAATTCATCGCTCAAGATAACCTCTTGCCTTTTATCTCGCAAGATCAGGGTAGGTCTTACAACTTGTGTCATTTCTGGACAAATTTTGAAATTGCAGATCTCAAATTTTTCCGTTCTCTACCATATGAGACGTTCTTCAACTTCCTAGACGCTGCTGGTGGGTTTTTCTATGAAAGATGGGGTGATGCCCCAGTTGTCACCATTGCAATTGCTCTGTTCATGAACAAATCCGATGTTCATTTCTTTGATGACATTGGATACTTCCATACTCCGTCTTCGAACTGTCCTATAGATAACGATATTTGGGAGAAAAACAGATGTGTCTGTGACCAGAAGCATGATGTTACTTTCAGGGCTTATTCGTGTGTCAATGAGTTTTACGAAATTACAGGGAGAGAAAAACCAACTGATTGGGAATCACATCGTGGTATGGGTGATTACTTTGATTAACGATGTTTATGACGACAATTTTACAGCATATTATTTCTATCATTAGTTGTATTTACAAGGAATTCGTAACACATTCTTCTCATTCTTTACCCCCCGGTAAGATCTTCTGCTCAGGTCCCCCTTCAGCCTCTTCAACAATATGATCTGGGGCATCCTTAGCATGATGACCGATCAAGTTCTTCAAACTCTCTGGGATGTCGTCGAAAGCCAAATCATCGGTGGTTTGTGAAACACTTTCACCTTTAGCTCTCAAGATGTCTTCTATAGTGATCTTGTCATCTGAAAAGATCTTTAAATGGTCAGCGATGAGATGTCTGTTCTTACAGCCCGGACAAGTGATTAGCACTGTTCCCTTTGTGTAAGCCTGTTTGGACATGACGTGGCTTGAGCGAGTCTCACACTTTTTGCAAGTGAAGGCAATCATAAGCTGCGGCTTGTCGACTTTGATCTGCGCAGTATTGGGGGTTTGTGTCGACTGGAGACGAACTGAAGTCTTGAGAGACTGGTGGTGAAGCATCGAGCAGGCCGGCTTCAAAAGAGAGCGGTAGGTTGCTCTACGAGGAGCCATATAACTGGCATGGATGAGAGCACCACGGACAACGGCCCTTGGTAACAATGGCATGTTGATGACGCGGTAGGTGTTCTGTGGAAGTCGGATAGCGATGGCCTTGGACGGAAACTTCAAATTTTGTGCCACTCATCGTGGAACATGTTCGCGGAGTTGACGCAATCCATGTTGAGAGTTATGAAAAACTGCTCTGAAACTCTCAACACAATCCATACATCCATGACAAATTTGGCGTGGATAACTCATTTGGTACTTTGAGTGAAAAACTCACAGTTTTATCTTATCAAACGGCCTTATTTAGAAAAAAACTTTTGTGTCAATCCATACCAAAATAGATTGAAAGGGCCGCTACCACCTCTTCAACTTGGCACAGTCGAATCGCGTATATCTGCTAATTTCTTGATCCATTCACTTATCGTGTGGTCAATGCAACATGGTAGTTCACTTTCCATAAATTTAAAAGCTTCATCTTTAATTTCCTTGGACACAAAACAGGCTTGACCGGAGTTAGTCGATCTACCTACAACCTGGCATTTACTTTAAATTTGCAAAAGACACTGAAGCCTTAAGAATCCCACTCAATCTTTCTCTCAACGAACCAAAAGCATCAAACATATTCTGTTTGCTCTTCACCGAATGTCTCTTCAGAAGGAGCGTGCCATGTGTCCCACAAGAAACCTTCCGAGAAGTTTGGTCTCCTTAGTAATGTGTCCACGTCACAACAAACAAGCAAGCGGTTTCGTGGTCTAGTTGGTTATGGCATCTGCTTAACACGCAGAACGT
>JAKTVV010000086.1:0-46212 GCA_030581715.1 Petasospora mississippiensis | reverse complement strand
GGCCCAGTTGGCGCATGCCATGCTTTCTCTTCCTGCCACCAAGGGTTTCGAGTTTGGCTCCGGTTTCGAAGGTATTGAGATTCCAGGTTCCAAGCATAACGATATGTTCTACTACGATGAGGAGACCGGAAGATTGAGAACAAAGACCAACAACTCCGGTGGTATCCAGGGTGGTATTTCTAACGGAGAACACATCTTCTTCTCTGTTGCCTTCAAGTCCGTTGCTACTATCTCCAAGGAGCAGCCAACTGCTACTTACGATGGTAAGAAGGGTGTTCTCGCCGCTAGAGGTCGTCACGATCCTAACGTTACCCCAAGAGCCATTCCAATCGTTGAGGCCATGGCTGCTCTTGTTCTTGCTGACACTTTGTTGATCCAAAAGTCCAGAGAGGCTGCTCGCCAGATTGTCCAGAACTGAATGATTTGTTGAATAAAACATTAGATGCCACTGTTGTGTAGAGTACTATCGACGTAAAATAGTCAGCTTTTCACGCTTTTGAAGGGCCAACCATACGGTAAATTCACTACCAACTGGACACAGATCACGTGCAAAAGGCCTGGAGAGTTCAGGATTGCCCCGGGAAGCCGTTTAGGCTATTCGTTGGTGTACACCTTTTAAGCGGCTTCTCATTCCCAATACGGCCAGGACTCATACTTAAGAGCGTTACCCGGCACGCAGCCCCGATACCGGAAATCCCCACCCGAGATGCACCGAGGCCCCGGGATTGGCCCCCTCCTCCTCCATTGCCCCAGGTTTTCCCTTTCCGGGTCATCGTAAAATTGATATATAAAAGAGAGAAGCTTCTTTTTCTTCAGGCTTCCATCGGCATCTGATCCAACAACAACAACAACAACAACAACAGCACAATGGTCTGCGACACAGTTGTTTACCACCCTTCGCTCAGAAGACTCATCAAGTATCTCGACTCCACGGCTGGCCGTGAGAAGACTCTTCGTCTCGTACAATACCTCGTCAGGTTCCTGGCGTACCATGTTGCCAAACAGGGCCTTCCAGAGCTTGCCCAGCTGTTTAAAAGCATCCAGGCACAGGCCACTTTCGTGAGAAAGACTCTCAGATTCCTCAAGCCACTCAACCATCTCCACGACGCCGCTAAGGCCTATGACAATAAGCTCACAGACCACATCATCAGAAGCTCTGTTGTGGTGAAGAACCTGGCCTACGTCGGATACCTGTCGCTCGACTCTGTCGCGTGGTTCAAACTGTGTGGTCTGATGGGCACCAAGACGCTCCCTAAAGCTCCTAAATGGGCGAACTGGTTCTGGTTCATCGGTCTCGTTGCTGGCCTGGCCAATGACCTCAGAAAGATCTCCATCACCACCTCCAAGCTCCAGACAATCGACGCGGAGAAGGAAGACGAGAAAATCAAGCCGTTGGAGCTCGAGAAGTACAAGGCCTCCAAGAGACTCTTCTGGGACTCGTGCGACTTCTTCATCGTGCTCAACAACTTGGGCTTCCTCCACAACACCGACGGCGCCGTTGCTCTTGCTGGAACAATCACGTCTATTCTCGGTGTCCAGGATATCTGGGCTGCAACCAAGATCTAACGAGCATACTGAGCAGCCATAGATACACGCTTATTTGTAACATAATAGTAGTAGTATATGCGCCGTGGTGTCCGGGTGGTTGTATGGTGGTGTCCGGGTGTATCGCGAACTCCGTTTCTGAGAGGTGACGTTGGTTTTGGACGCGGAGTAAAGCTTGCACACCATTTGATTGAAATAAAAAGGCAAAAGGCCAGTAATTGTGGCTCAATATCCTTCTTACATCCCTGCTGCTTACCGCTTCTTACTTCTCCCTGGACTATTCTCTTTTTGTTCCCGTCAAGAGCTGAAACCGCTGCTTAGTCAGGCACAGACACATAATCAACTACACCACATACTCATCAAACCATGTCCAACCAGGATCTGAAGAGGTCATACGCCTCTATGTCAGGGAACAGTTACAGCTCCAGCTCTACAAATGGCGGCATCAGTACCCGAAGTCAACAGCAGCAGCAACAACAGGCGCAGACACAGGCACAACAGGCCCGTTTGCAACAACAACAGAGGCAGGCGATGATGAACGGTAATCAACACGGTTATTCCCATCTATTACACTTGCAAAAAAGACAATATAACTTTGCCGAGACCGCTGATGAGATGCTGAAAAAGCACGAGAAGGTTCAGCCGTCATTGGAGTTCCATATCCATGAGAACCATTACCGGTTTGGTAATCAAGTACGTTATACTACATGTGAGGGTTGTCGGATTTTTTACTAACAGTATACAAAGGATGGTATCATTTCGAAGAGCAATCAGATGGTTAAAGAGTTTTTGGAGTATGTTGCCAGGGGCGAGATCCCACATGCGATTGTTGAAGTGTTAAGGGATGCCGGAATCACTTTCTACGAAGGCTGTCTCATCTTGAAGATATATGACCACAGGAACACCGTTGAAGTGGATAGCAAGAGGATACCCAGATCTTTCAGAACAATCTTGAGACCTACGCAGCTGTCGTTGTACTATGACATGCTGTACCAGTCTGACATGTCATTGCAGAGATTCAGTGATGTCCTAGCCACAAGCATGGAAACAGAGATCTTGCTGTTGACGAATCGAAATGTGAATCTCAAAGTGCCTTTCAACCCGTATAAGGCAACACCTTACACTAAACCAGCCCAGGAGTATCCAATTATCAACCGCGAGACTGGTGAAATACTGCACAATCATAGATTGGAGTGTTCGGATCCACAATCAAAGGCCTTCCATCCGTACAAGGAGCTGCATGAGGAGTTACCACAGCAGAACTCCGAGTACGAGCAGTTCATGTTGATCATGACTGACAAGAACTCTGGTGAAACTGGTGAGTCAACACAGTTCTCAAGACTGAGATTCGTTGAGCAGCTGAGATTGAACAAGGAGAAGATGAAACAAATCTCCATGAATGCCAGTTTGTCGAACCGATCACCTTTGGGCAACGGAACTCCAAACATTGCCCACTTGACGGCACAGCAACAACAGATGCTCCAGCAAAGAAGACTGCAACAGATACAAATGCAACAAATGCAAGGCAAGAATGGTAATTTGTCTCCATTACAGCAACAAGCTCAACAAATCCAGCAACAGAAGGCTCTGACACAACAGCAACTTCAACAGAATAGCCCGATGGTTGAAAGTATGTCTGACGATGCAAAGAAGGCCAAAAAGGCAAAGAAAGCACCAGTCAAGAAAACTCAACCGAAACCTGTCGCTGGAAAGACTCTGCCTGGCTATTCAGATAAGACGCTCCCCGGTACAATGCCTGAAGAGCCACCAAAGAAAAAAAGAGGAAGTTACAAGAAGAAGCCGAAAAATGAACAAACAACAAAGCCTTGATGGCTTGGTGGTTATTTCCAATGTTATGAGGTGTCTGATATATCATGTTAAGTGTACGTTCTCTTGCTCTCTATAAATCAAGGTTAAGCCACCTTTGCGGAGAATGGTTCCACAATAAATACCATATACTTTCAGTACTATATAAATATATGCCCTTCAATGACCGGCAGAACATAAGAAGAAGAATCAGAAAGTGGCAGCGAACTCCTTCTTGAGTCTGTCAGCGACATGGCCAATGAACTCTTCAGTGGTAACATACGAGGATCTATCGGTCTTACCCTCGGCAAGAGCCAGGTCCTTGGTCATCTTACCGTCAACCTGAACGGTGTCAAGAGTGGCTTTCTCGAGCAATTCACCAAACTTGACAACATCTGGTGTTCCGTCGAGCTTTCCTCTCTGTATGATACCTCTTGACCAAGCAAAAATGGATGCAATGGAGTTCGTTGATGTCTCCTTGCCCTGTTGATGTTGTCTGTAATGTCTTGTGACAGTACCGTGAGCAGCCTCGGCTTCAAATGCTTTACCATCTGGGGTAACCAGGACGGAGGTCATCAAACCAAGCGAACCGAAACCTTGAGCAACAATATCGGATTGGACATCACCATCGTAGTTTTTCATGGCGATGATGTAACCACCTTTCGACTTGAGCATCTGAGCCACCATATCGTCAATGAGACGGTGTTCAAACCAAATGCCTCTCTCATCCATCAGAGCCTTGTACTTCTTCTCGTACAACTCTTCAAAGATGTCCTTGAAACGGCCATCATACTTCTTCAAGATGGTGTTCTTGGTGGTTGAGTACAAGTTCAATCCTCTCTCCAAGGCCAGCTTGAAGGAGGCCTCAGCGAATGCCTCGATGGACTCATCGGTGTTGTACATGGCCAGGGCGACACCAGCACCAGGGAAATCGTACACAGGCCACTCCAAAGCCTTACTACCGTCACTTGGGTTGAACACGAGCTTCAAATCACCGGCAGACGGGATCAGAACGTCTGTGGCTCTGTACTGATCACCGAAAGCGTGACGGCCAATGATGATTGGCTGTTCCCACTGCGGGACAATTCTTGGGATTCTTGGGATCACAATTGGCTCCCTGAAGACCGTTCCTCCGAGGATGTTTCTGATGGTTCCGTTAGGAGACTTCCACATCTTCTTCAGCTTGAACTCCTCAACACGAGCCTCATCCGGAGTGATTGTGGCACATTTGACGGCAACACCGTACTTCAGCGTAGCTTCAGCAGACTCCACGGTGACCTTGTCGTCCGTCTTGTCACGGTTCTCCATGCCGAGATCGTAGTACTTGAGGTCAATGTCCAGATAAGGCAACACGAGCTCCGAGCGGATCAGCTGCCAGATGATTCTGGTCATCTCGTCACCGTCCATCTCGACGATCGGGTTCTTCACTGTGATTTTAGCCATGATGTTCTGTGTTTTGATATTGTCTTTGCTGACAGTTAGAGGTTTCTGGAGGAAACTGCAAGAGACTCAATTAATGCGGGGGAGAAGACAGCTTATATAGTGCCCGTCCCGGAGCAAACCGGCCAATCGCGGGAGCCGGGGACTGACGATAAAACCTGCCATATATACTGGGGAAAAACACATTGAAATCCACCGGCTCTCGCTGCCGATCTCGTCAAACCACCAATTGCTAATGGAAATTACACCGTTTATCGGGCTCCTACTAAGGAAGTTGGCGGGGCCCGAGCTATTGACAGGCCGATTTGCTCCGAGAACCGCATGGCTCAAAGGAAGAGCTCAGCCGCGCCTAGAAATTTGCGGGGGGTCACGTGCGTTCTCATCCTTCACTCATTCATTCTTATCTCCATGAGGCATCAGAATCTCCATTTATTCCTATGTAGCTCCATGAGATAATATGTTTGCTCCATTCATTCTCATGCACCTCCATGAAGTCACGATATAGCTATATATATGTGTCTAATTCTAATACACCACCATGAATTCTTCTACAGACTTCATTAATCATGATAGGACAAACAGGCATCAGAATACGTGTATACTCTATAGAATTGGGGTCATAATTGAGTCACTCCTCGTAGAAAGGAATGTCAAACATGTCATAAGGAGACGCATCACCGATCAACTTCTCAAAGTCCAGCGAGCCGAACACACCACCATAGGCAGAAGCCTCAAATTGTCCATTGGCACCGGCAGCTTGAATAGCATCACCGTTAGAAGCATCTGCAATGTCA
Source organism: Petasospora mississippiensis (assembly GCA_030581715.1). NCBI lineage: Eukaryota > Fungi > Ascomycota > Saccharomycetes > Phaffomycetales > Wickerhamomycetaceae > Petasospora > Petasospora mississippiensis. The sequence goes on along the minus strand of JAKTVV010000086.1, from coordinate 40,627 downwards.
TCGCTCCCACCAACAGCAGAGTCATCCAGCGCATTGATAGCACCGTTGGCACCGTTAGCACCGTTAGCACCATCGTTCACGTGGATCGTTTGTGTTGAAGTGTTGTTGGCCATCATCTGGAACCATAATCTATCAATCTCAACGTTTGTCATCACGTTTTGGTTCACGTGGAACCCATTATTATTCGGTGGTGTGCTTCCACTGCTTATCTCTGATCTGGTGCTGGTGTATCCGGCGCTGGTACCTGTGGATGACGGGTCGCATATTAAGATCCCACCAGGCATGTGTGGGTAAGAAGCGGGAGCTGACATTGGAGGTGTTGCCTTGGATGTCTTCTTTGAACGAGTGTGCAATCTCAAGATGACCGGTTCCTCAAATCTCTTGGTTGTGACGAGCTCAAGAAGCTGATCAAGCTGATAATGTGTCAAATGGGACAGTTCATTGGATGCTGGGATTGCTTTGAAATGGTCAACATCTGGAGCAAATTTACCTTCTGCACACTCTTTATTCATAGCACTCTTCTTGTCCCAAATGTTGTTATCTAGGTCACTCAACAGCTTATCCAAAAATGCAAACGACTTGTAACCTTTCCAAGCATGGTAGTAGATAGAACTCAATGACTGGAAACTGTCACGGACCAGGGCAAAGCTTTCAACAAATCCGCCATGAATGGCAATAAGTGTCTCATGATGTTCGAACTGTGGATAGTTGAACCTGATGTCCAAGGTTCTCGAGATGAATGCTATTAGCAACTGTGCAATCTTGTGTAATGAAGTCAGAATAGTAGGAACAAGTATCAGTTGTGCACCAACACCAAAAGTGGTGTCGAAGTAATTTGTCTTCCCATTATTGATGGTGGATAGGAAATAGGACATCGGAACCAGTTCCATAGAGATGGCAACCATTTTGTACAACAACAAAAAGTTCTGGAGTGGGTTGTTCAAGTAAACATGATAATAGATAGAGAATAAAGCAGTCTTCAACTCCAAATAGTTCTTCATCTTGAATATCTTCTCAACAGATTGCTTCACATCACCATTTGGTAAATTCAATAAGTATCCAAGCGACTTGAAATGGGCATCCAGGTGGATCTCAAGTTTTGAGATTTTGACCATCAATTCACGGATACGTACCGGTTGTTTCAAGTTCAAAATGTCCTTGAGAATAGGTCTCACTAGCTTGTTGATCTCATCGGACATCTCAAAGTTGTGCACTGCAGCTTTCTGAATCTCTGGATTGCCCAGATTGTTCGACTCCTCAGACAGTATAGGCAACAGTGTATCAAAAGAGTTCTCATCAACCAATATTGGATTACCACGAGTCATACTTTGGAACAAGTCCAACGAGACGATCTCATGCCAGATGTATCTCCATACATTGCTCAATCGGTGATTATTCTTTAACACGTGAGCATGGCTTAGATCTCTATTCAAACCAATGGAGTTAGCCATCTGTAGCAACATACCCAGAAAGACCTCACTGTCACCACCGTCACTACCATCACCATCCTCTGGAGCAAGCTTATGGTAGTATCTCATGAATAAGGAGCACTGCAACAATGGGATGGCACCACGTCTAAGCAATCTGAACTGATTGAGACACATTTGTGCAACATTGACAATATTTATGCCGATAGGATTCTCCAGGATAAACTTCTCCTCCTCGGTGTTATTGGAGGTCTTGCTCACAGTCAAGAACGACAGTCTCAACACAATCAACAGCACGCCAATGTATGCAAAGTCAAATCTTCTGGAGATGCTGATGTTTTCCACTTTTGTTGGTTCCATAGATCTCTTACCGATGATATCCTGTAACTTCTCCGTCAAGAACGGTTCGTTGAAGAAGGGGATGAAGGCAGCTAGGGGACTTGTGACGAACTTGTCGTACAACGTCCACAACAGCTTCTGGTTTGGCAGAACTTCGCCAATTTTCACGATGGTTTCAGTCTCGTAGTCGACCCTTGCAGATCCAAACACCTGGGTGTCTTTTCTATCGTTCAGCTTGGCGCCCTTCACCTCGTCCAGTGCCTCGTTCTCGAGTAGCCTCGTCTGGAAAGCCTCTTCCACCTTCAGATTGGACGCCTTATGGCCCTTGTCAACGATGATCTGATTCACCAGCTCCTTCGATGACAGCTCCCTCGCCTGGAAGTTATACATGCTGAACATGTTCTTCTCCTTGCGGATCTTGAGCAACGTCACCCGCAAAAAAGGATCCTTCTTGATGATTGACGCCAGAGATAACGGACCAGATGCAACGAGACGCCCAGCACGCACAAACACCGGCTCGTAGTAGTCAAAGAACGTCATCGTGTCGCCCATTGTTTGCGAAGCAATCGACGACGGCGTATCTGGCACAGAGCCCAGCGGATTCGGCAAGGCCCCACGGATGTTGGAGTCCACCTGCTCAACTTTGACCTGTGACGAGAACTGCTGTGGCGGCTGTTGATACTGCGAAGAAGGCGGCACCAGCGGCAGCTGTTGTTGATGTTGAGGGGGCACACGACACTGTGGGAACTGCAGAATCTGCTTGTACTGGTTGAACTGGCTAGACAGGAAGCCCGTTGAGCCGCCAGACTCAGCACCTGGTGTTATTGACGGTGTTATAGAGGACTGAATGGGCGCTTCGGAACCAGTGCTTCTCGCAAAGGAAAAGGTCGACTCCATGCCGACACTCGGCCTCTTCTTCTGCTTGGCTTTGGCCGATGTCGGCGCTGAGTGTCGTGTGCCTGATGGGAAGTTGCTGAGCGTGATGTGGGCCAGCGGCACATTGGCGGCGTGTGTATAGTCGTCCGCCACATTGGACTTGAAGCTGAGCTCCTCCCACGAGGGTTCCTGGTACACACAGAGATGGGGTCTCCCGGAGGCCACGCACACCGAGCATTGCGGGCGTCCTTTGTCGCACTGTTGTGGAGTTAGTAGCTGGCCGGAGAAATGGCTCAAAAGGGTTACTTACCTTGACCTTCTTCTTGCGGCACTGCGAGCACGAAGTCACTGTGCGCTTGCGCTTGGCAGGCGGGCCCGTGTGGTTCTGGAAAGACATTTCCATGGAATGATTCGACATTGCCCAGACTGATTGGGCAGACGGCGTTGGTATCTGGAGCTGTAATTTGTTGATGGAGGCCTCGCCTCGAGTGATAAGCGCACTCGGGCTCGCGAAAACAATCGCATCGTTATGTGGTGTCCGGGTGTTCGGGCTGCGTAACCCAGTTTTTTTTCGCGAATTTTTCACCAGAGGCCCGCGGAGCACAACATGGAGATCGAGAGGGAGTCTCAAAGTCTCTCAAAACAGCGATTTTCAAGGCACCAGAGACCATGTTGAGGACCTCGATGCTTCGTGTTTCCAGCAGAGTGGTATGTGTTTCATCTAATAGCCTCTCAGCTCTTTCCCGCTCTCCCAGCCACCAGCTACTAACACCACTTCAAGGCACGTTTCACGCCTTCTGCCATCGCTGGATCCCTCGTGACGCCTGCTGTTGTCCACAGAGCACAGTTCCAGAACGTCAGATTCAACTCCACACAGAAGGCTACGCAGGCCGCATCGGAGATCCAGCAAACTCTTCCATCTTTCGAGTCCATCTCCGAAGCTGCCTCCCAGACAGGCCAGGCCCTCGCGGATGCCTCTTCCCAATGGGGGTACATGCAATCCATCGGACTCGCCAAGTCCTGGTGGTGGCCACCTGACGTGATCCAGCACCTCATGGAGATTGTTCATGTCTCTACAGGTCTTCCTTGGTGGGCCACAATATCGCTTGTCACCATTGGTGTCCGTCTCATCTTGTTCCCATTGTACGTCAAGTCTTCTGACATGATGGCCAAAAACGCAAAGATCAAACCACAGCTCGACGAGATCCAGGCCAAGCTTATGTCTTCCATTGACGTCTCAGAGTCTCAGCAAGTGATGCTCCAACGTAAGAGACTGTTGAAAGAGCACGGTATCAAGAACAGATACCTGCTTGCTCCTATGCTTCAGCTTCCATTGGCTATCGGTTTCTTTGCCGGTTTGCGTCACATGGCCAACGCTCCTGTTGCTGGCCTGTCCGACCAAGGTATTCTCTGGTTTCAGGATCTGACTGCTGCTGACCCATATCTTGGTTTACAGTGTTTGTCTGCTGCTGTTATCATGGGTTTCATGAGACTTGGTGGTGAGACCGGTGCTCAGAACTTCTCTCCAGTGATGAAAAAAGTGTTCACAATCTTGCCTCTGATCTCTATCCCAGCCACTATGTCGTTCTCAACTGCTGTTGTGCTTTACTTCTTTGTCAATGGTCTTTTCTCGGTGTTCCAGAGTATGATCTTGAAGAATAAGGCTTTCAGACGTATGGTTGGTCTTGCGGACATCGTCCCACCTCCACCAGTTGATCCTTCCAAGCCACAGGAGGGCATTATGGACTCCTTCAGAAAACAGATGGAGAAGGCTAGAGAACAGGCGGAGAAGAGAGCTGAGGCCAAGGCCAAGGAGGAGGAGCAAAAGGTTCTGGCTGAGCAGCAGAGAAAGAACAACCACATCAGAATCGTGAGAAAGTCTGAGCTCAAGAAGTGATCGCACATCAAAACTGTTAGAAAGTGGGAGTTGTGAAGCTGAATAACTAATGTTTCGTGTACATATATATACCAGTTTTGTATATAACTTTTTGTAGATGTACATCAATACGAGAAAGGACTATCACTCCAGGAAAACGTGGTTCATTAATATTTACAGGTGGTAATCCTATGCAATCAAACATTCAGTCTCTGACACCCTCCAGCAACTTTTCAGCCTTCTCCTCCTGGGCAGCCTTGGCCTCATGTAGCAACTTCTTGTACTTGTTCTTTCTCTCCTTGACCGTGACAGGTGTCTGGATGTAGACGTTCGGACTGGTCACCTCCAGCTCCTCGATGGACAGGTGGTGTGGGTTTCTGTTGAGGTAGTCGCCTGTGAGGATCTTGGATTCAAAGTACTGCTGGAGAACTGAGCCGTCGTTGGCCTTGGTGAGAACGTAGTCTGGGATCAGGTAACCAGACTCAGCCTGGACAGCCCTGGTGACGTTAAATCTTGTGTTAAGGTTCTCTAGATTCACCTGACTGAGGTCTTCTGCTGTGTTATGTGTGAATTTCGTGTAGTTCTTGAGGATGATGTCCTTGAAGTCTTCAGCAGCGATGGTCTTGTCCTTGGCGAGCCACTGCTTGATGTGGAACCCTTGGAGCCTCTCAGCGAGCGGTCTGAGATCGGCAGCTCTCTTCTTCTTACCGATGAACTCGATCTTCTCAACTTTCGTCACCGAGACCTCGCCTTTCTCGGCCCTCTCGATGACCTTGGATGTGTCTTCGGCCTTGGCCTTCTGCTTCTTCTCCTGGTCCTTCTTCATGGAGAACCAGTCCATGAAGCCGTACTGCACGGATGACGTGTGCAGCAGGCGTCTGGATACCTGTGTTGATGCTCTAGTTATGCTCATTAGCCTGTGATGCTGAGCTTTTTATTTGGGCGGCAGCGTCTGGAAAGTTGGTGATGTTCAAAACGGTTTTTTCTCCCACTGAGCGCGCCAAAAGCTTGACTTCCCGATTCGGAAGTCGTGATCGTTATTGTGGTACATTCATTGGATTTTCCAAACTGCGCCAAATTTGGCTGGGAAAGAGCCCAGTGATGTATTTCTCTGTCATTTGATCAAAGACACAAATACACATAGAAATACACAATTTATCGCCAAGATATCCCACCAAATAGCCCGTTTCTCCACACACTTCGCACAAAATCCGCCCGCAAAAAAACGATAAGCTCTTGAGACATCCACACCCATAACATCAACTACTCCCGCAACACCAGCTTAAAACAACCTCATTTCCCAGCTTTTTCAGCTTTCCCAGCTTCACACACAACTGTCACTCGCTTCACAATCCGTACATCAAAATGGGGATCTGTCTATCGTGCCTTAGAGGCCCCGACGAAGACGACCAATCAGTACGTGTTTACCGTTCCATCCCAAGCGCCACACCACTAACGACTCCTCCAGATAAACGAGAACACCCCGCTCATGAACGATGGTCAGATGTAAGTGTTTTCCCCTTGAAATCGTCAAAGCTGGTTCACTAACACACACACAGCGACTACGACAAGGGCTCGATGATGAGAAAGCGGGAGGAGGAGCTCAACCACATCGTCAACGAGACCAATGAGTACGTAAACAGTCTTACACCAGCTCCTAGCCTCACAGCTCACTAACACACGAGACAGGAACCTCATAGACATCACGACGTTCTTCAACCCGTCAAACTCGGTCCAGGACCTCGCAATGAGGAAGTCCATCGCCACGCTCAAAAGCGAGGCCACCCCAGAAGGACAGGAACTACACCCGAAGAAATCACAGGCCAAGCTCGCCACTGGCGAGTACATTTCGCCCGAAGTGAAGGGCATATTGGCAGACCTCAACAAGTCGCTGTTTGAGCTTGTTGAACAGGCCACAAAGATCGAGAAGAAAGGCCCGCTCGTTACGTCTTTCGACTAGCGGAAAAGGCCAGTCCACTTCTCACGACCTTCCTCTACAGCTGCTTAATGACACGAAACCTCTACAAAACCATGGCAGAAGTTGTTCTTTGCCATTGTAGCGTTGTTCTGTGGATAAACTGTGTTGCGCATACCAGGCGATGCGCCATACTGAAAAATTTCGAGGCCTGGGACACATAGTGGAGCATATTCGTCTCCCAAAACCAGCACTTGGCCCTTATAAATACCACAAAGCTTGCTCATTACCAGTTAAATGTTTCTCCGGTGTCCCTGTACGAAACAGAGTGCTCGTCCAGCTCTGTTGAGCAGCCGAGTGGGCGCTCTCACAATGGTACGAACGCTTATTGTGGCACCTCGAAGACGAGGTGCTTCGAGGAAAAGGCCCATCACACGGAGAGAACCTGATGTTAGGGCTCAGATGGAGATAAAAGAGCTGGATAAGAAGCTGGAGGAAATGCGGGAGTTCATGAAGAGTGTCAAATTACAGATTGCCAAGAGTGATGAAGAGAGAGTGAAACAGGAGATCCAGGGCCTCGATGAGGAGATCGACCCCGAATCTGAAGACGTTGATATCCTCTACCAAGAGATCGCAGCTCCACAAGAAGCAGCCATTACTGGGGCCCTTCCTGAGTCCCCATCGAGCTCTCTGCAGCTTTTCAACGAACCAGCCAATTGCCTGAATGTTCCTGCATCTCTTCTGGATCGACTCGGTGAGTCCGTCAGATACATCCATGTTAAGGATAACCAGGATTGGAACTCTTTGATCTCGGACTTGAGCCAATCAGAGAACCGCCTAGTTGGTTTATCGTTCACTGATGTCTGCTCCTTCCTAGCAACTATCCCAACAGGCCAGCTCAACGAGCAGAGCCTCATCATGATCCATAACATGCTGATGGAGGGTCAGTTCAAATACAATCTCCTGGTGTTTGACTTCATGATGAAACACCATGCTGAGTTGAACAAACCAGTTGTTGTCCAACAACTCTTTGATGCTGCTCTTCAAACCGGGATCAAACCGACGAAGTACATGTTTGGTCACTTGATCAAAGTGTATGCCAAGTCTAAGAACCTTGAGCGCGTGAACTTGTCGTTGTCCAAGATGTTCGAACATGGTCTTGAACCAAGCAAAAAGGTGTACACAAATGTCCTGCAAATGTGTGCTGATATGCGTGATGTCCACGAAGCTAATGAAGTCTTTGCCATGATGAAGTTCCGTTCCTTGAAGTCCCAGCCAGATATCGAAACGTATAACACCATGCTTCAGCTTACTGCACGTACATCAGACGTTCATAGAGCACTGGATCTGTATCAAGAACTTCTTGACGCCAAACTTACACCAACCATCTTCACCTACAACATTCTCGCACAGGCATGTTCCAAGAACAAGGACTTCTACAGAAAAGGCTGGCAAATCATTCATCAGATCCATGAGTCCCATCTCGAGCCAAACCAAGCAACTTTCGAGATCATGCTCCGTCTTGCAGCCAAGGATGGAGATCTCGAACTGGCTCGTGCCCTGTACATCAAGATCTTTGAGCTTTCATCATCACCTTCGCATGAGTCTTTAACGTACCTTCTCCTCGCATACAGGGACTTCAAACCAAACCACAGACCTCAAATCACTCTATATAGAGAGGGTTCCTTGATTCGTCGCAACATCATAAGTATGGTTGACTTCCTCGGACTACACCAAACCATCGTGGATGATCCCCAGATTCAAAGAATTAGGGAAACTTACCCACCAATGCTACCCGTCAGAGGATTGATGCAATCTAAACACATCATTGCAGAATCCAATGCTGTCTGGGCCTTCTCTATCGCACATGACCCTGGGGCATTGAACATGGCTACTCTGCAGACTTATCTGAGGATTGCTGTGGAACATGGTGATAAGGCTGAATATCTGAGACGTTGGAACGAGTTTACTTTCGCTAATGAGGAGGTTGGCAAAGGTGAGATTATTGTTGAGGAGCCAGATGTAGAAGATTGTGATGGTGATGTTGCCGTTGAAGACCTACAGAAAACTTATGTTCCCTCTGCTTTGAAGGAGGTGACAAAGATGAACTTCAAGATCGAGAGGGAGAGTTCATTGTATGTCAATTTGCTGTCTGCTGGTAGAAGATTCCAAGATGAGAAGATGTGTCAAGACGCATGGATCGAAAGGGGAAGATTCAGAAAGACTAAGACATATCAGTCTCTGGATAACACAACTAAAGCCAAATTGGACTTCCAGTTCTCGAGAGAGATGGTGCTTGCTTTGGTTGAACTCAAGTCCTACAACGATGCAGTTGCGGTTGTGAAGGCTTCTCCACAGTTCCCGTGGATCTTCTACGTGTTGAAGCCGTTGTATGTTGCATTGGAGGAGATTGGTGATCATGAAACTGCCAAGGAGATCAGCAAGATCTGTTCTCAGAATGCTAGAAAGGGGAGAAAGTTATGATTTGTTTGCTCATGAATTGTTAGTTCCGTGTATATATAGACACACATCGCTTGTAAATAATGTTACGACTGGTATGACTCAATTTAATCTTTAGCAACGACTAGCTGTAGTTCCGTATATATACATTCAACTACGTAATAGTATTGGGCGGATTGATCAATGGAATGTGTGGAAAGGTGTTGAACCGGAGAAGTGAGTGATGTGCCCGGTACTATTATAAACTCTTATACTCAATTTTACATCGGATATATACAATGTATATGTTATTAATACAATTTCATGTTGATATTCAATATATTTGAATCTAATCAGGTGTTTATGCTTCGTAAATTCCTATCACCACAGAGAGCTAGTCAAAGTCTCGTCTCCGTGACTGTTTCTTGTGGGACCTCATCGCCTTCTCTTTAAGCCGGATTTCGTTCGTCTTCTTTCGAACTTGTTTCCACTTCTCCTTATCCTCTTCACTCGTTTCACCAGGAAATACCACCGTTTTCTTGATCTCATCACAGAGCTTCTCGAAGCACAGTTCACTGTTCTGTTCTCTCGATCTCATCGTATCGTTGTGCACCACCCAATCACCGGACTTTGTGCCGTATCTGAAACCGTTCTCCACAAGCTGACGTTTCACCTCAACAGGGATCCATGGCTGGGTCTTCCAGTTCTCAAGCGTAAGCGTGGCCTTAGAGCTTGTCTTGTTGACTTTCTGTCCGCCTGGGCCTGAGGACCTACTAAATCTCAGCCTGAAAGCGCTTCTAGGGAGTGTTTGCGGGCTGAGCTGCCGGAGCCATTGCTTCGCTATCGTTAAAACATCAACACCTGTCCTGTCATTGTGGATGAATCTGTGGATGAATCTCAGTTTACACGGTCTTCTCAGCATAAAATCTGCGGTGAAAAGGTGTTTTTGGAAGGAAAGTATCGGAGTACGGCCGTTCCTCAACGTTTCTCCGCGCCCCCCCTATAAGTTTGCTTCCCACTACCACACACACACAAACACAAAAAACTTGGATCACCAATCAATTCACCAAGAGACACCATGTTTGCCCTCCGTTTCAGAGCCCCAACTGCCCGCTCCTTCTCCACCTCCGCTGCCCGCCTCATCAAGGCTGGCGATGCCATCCCTTCCGTCTCCACCCTGAAAGAGGGCTCTCCAGGCAACGACGCCGACCTTGCTGAGCTCACCAAGTCTGGCAAGTCCATCATCGTTGGTGTTCCAGGTGCATTCTCCCCAGCTTGTTCTGCCTCCCACGTCCCAGGCTACGTCTCCAACCTCGACGCGTTTGCTGACAAGGGCTACAAGGTGTTTGTCACCGGTGTCAACGACGCCTTCGTCTTCAAGGCCTGGGCAGACTCCTTGACCAAGGACTCTAGAGTGAGTAAACGCTTCTGACGATGCCAATTGAGCCTAGATTTACTAACAACCCCTGGAACAGATCCGTTTCATTGCCGACCCTGCTGGTGACTTCGCCAAGGCTGCTGACCTCGCCATCGATGCTGCTCCATTCTTCGGAGGCGACAGATCCAAGAGATTTGCCCTCGTTGTCGAGGACGGTAAGGTTGTCAAGGACTTCCAGGAGCCAGACAACTTTGGAATCTCCGTCTCTGCTGCAGAGGAGGTTCTCAAGCAGATCTGAAGCGTCGATACGAAGCTTTTGCTACAAAAATGCGTAGTTATGATACAGTTATGTACACATAATGACATTCTTTCTGTTACTTTCATTAAACAAGAGTAGGCATCACATCATTCAGCTAGAGGAATGGCATCATCATTTAGCAAGTGGAATGGCATTAGCGGTCAAGTCCTCGCCGTTCAGCACCCGACGGACAACATCGATCATAGTGTCTCGATCACCAACCTCGTGCACCCACAGCCCCCACATCGTGCCTTCTGAGTCCAGAACAACAATGTAGTTGTCCAACACCTCAATTCCCATCTCCTTCTTGCCCAGAGCCCTGCTTCTTTCCCTTGACAACAGCCCAAGCGCAAAGTTCTCCGGTGCGCTTCGGTTCAGCACCATGATGCCGTGGTCAAACCCGTCTTCGGAGCCATCACGTGTGTACACTGTCAGCACACCACTGACCTCCTGTTTGTCCCACTCCTCGGTCTCCTTGTTGTACTTGTAGAGCTGGCAGTGCGACGTGTGGTAGAGAAGGTTGATGAGCTTGGAGTCGTATCGGCCCATGACGTTGTAGGTCAGCGTCTTTGTGAAGAGGGAGAACTCGTTGGCGTATGCGAGCTCCTCCTCGCTCGGTTTCACTGTGCTCTCAGCCATGTTTGGTTTAGTGAGTGCTTATAAGACGTTTTGGGTAGTTTGGGGTTGTTTTTGCGCTGGTTTTGCGGTGCTATTATGGTGTTGATGTTTCAACAAATGGCGCGAACCTTTGCCTTCCACCAGCATTCTATGGCACCAACAACACACAGTTGAAGCTCTGGAAAAATGTCTCGCAAACAGATGCCTGCCGAATGGAAAGAGATTCGGGGCCTCCCTACAAAGCCTGTTCGTTTCGACGGGCTGGAGCTCCGTCTCCGGAGGGAAATACATCTTGACCGGCACCTGAAGGATCTCCACACTGTACTCAACAAGCTGGAGACGAAGTCAGCCAGGACAGCTGATCACTTCGTGGCACTGCGAGAAGCCTATGAGGCGATGAGCTGGGCTGACGAGTTTCGGTGATTTGTGATATATGTGTATTGCAGTGATTTATGTGTGGTTGGTGGAGTATTCCATGTATTCCATGGTGTATTCCAGGTATTCCATGTATTCCACGTCATCCACGTATTTGACGGTATATTCCATGGTATTTCGGTTCAGGGCATGATATACAAGGATTCTTATGAATCCAGGCTATTCGTGATGAACATGTTCAATTGTTGGCGTCGGAAGAAGGCTAGGCCATTGGCTGCTGTTGATCAGTTCTATCCGTAACCGATTCCTCGAACTCCTTCATTTCACCATTAGCTTATTTCTTTATATGCATTGGATTCCAGAGTCTCAGTCAACAGTCGTGGTTTCCATTCATTGATTTCCTGTTGATGATGTTGTTATTGGCTCCTTGATGGTCTACAACTATTGAAAAACCGCGGATAATCATTAAACAACAACAACTACAATAAAACACCAAAACACCAAACGCCATGTACAACAAGATCGCCAAGGCCACGGCGCAGAAGCTGACCAATGAGGAGATACACACTGTTCTTTCTAAGCAGCTGACGAGTTGGACGATGGCCGATAATGCTATACACAGGGAGTACACATTGAGCAACTTTGAACAGACTTGGGTGAGTCTTTTTCTCTCATTCCTATAACCACTGGATACTGACCATATCAGGCCTTCTTGAATCAAGTAGCGATGAGAAGCCATCTTTGGGGACACCACCCCACCATAAGCACAGTAAGTATCGCATCAGTTTTTGTTTCCCCCAATGCGTCACTAACGTAAACAGACGTATAACAAGGTCAAGATCACTTTGACAACTCACGACGTCTCTGGAATCAGCGATATCGACATCAAGTTGGCAAAGAAGATCGAAGGGTACAATGAGCAGTTCATCAAGTAGACGGTGGATCCATACGATGGCATCAAGTAAGCCATGTACTATATGATAGCTACAATAAAGACTCAAATTACAAGAACATGAAATATTGTGTAATGGATAAACTGGTAAAACACCTGTATTCTTCAAAGATGGAATAGTGGATATGCCGAGAGACACATCATGCAAATGGTATGAAATGCAGTCATAAAAGGATCATAAGGTCGTTAAGGTTGGGATGAAGCCGAAGAAGAGAGATATCAAGCTCTGTGTTCTCTTTCGTATTTCAACTTCTGTTCAAACTTGTTGAATTCCAACTCAGCCAAGTTAATAACTTCCTCAACCTCTTCAACGTAATGGCTCAGCATGGATTGGATACCAGCTTTAAGGGTGTCGTCAGATAGCGAACAAGAAGTGCAGGCACCTTGTAATTGCACATAAACTTTACCATCCTGGTATCTCAAGAACACGATATCACCACCGTCATCCTGAATGGCTGGTCTGATTCTTGTCTCTATCAACTCCTGAATCTCCTCGCTGATCTCTTGGTCCTCTTCTGTCATTGATCTAGTTTCAGCACCATCAAACAAAGCCTTATTGGATCTTTCAACTTCACGTTCATCAATCACGGGTTCTTTCTTCTTCAAATGGGACTCCAAGATGGACTCAACAACGGGTCTCACTTGGTTCCAATGAGCAAACTCGTTCTTGTTGATGGTGACAAAGTTCCCACCGATAAGTACCGACTCAACATCGTTGGTATACTCGAAGATCTTAGCAGCAAGTGGAGACTGACTCTGATTGGCGAGGTTAATCTGATAAGAAGTTTTCGGGTCATTGAGAATGTTCTCGTCAACTTGGAACTTGAGTGCGTTCTCATTTGGTGTTGTGAGCGTCTTAATAGATAGATATCTTGCAAGTGCAGGAGCAAAGCCCAAAGAGCGTGTTGGGCGCACCGAGGCAGCGGCTCTTGTGAATGTGGAGAGCATGGTTCTTTAGTTTCTGGAAGTTGTCAAAAGATCAATCAGATAAGTGTGAAGTGGCGGGGAAATCTTCCCCTTATAAACTCTAAGCATTTCCGTGCAAAAAGTCATCCGCGACTGCTGTGAGTGACATCGTGTGTGGCGCTAACCAGGCCGCCGATTATTTCCTTATGCGTGTATTGGCTAGACCGCTTCCCCGAAGTCGGCTTTGGGGATTAGCTCGTGTTCTGTTTTTTTCGCGAAAATGGCTTATCCGACAATCGGAAATAGTCACGTGACCCCAGCTTACTCATTAAATGTGGTGTCCGGGTGTTGTCGCGAATTTCCCCGATGGTTACGTAAACCTCCATGTCATTACGTTTATTCAGTACTACTGTCATGTATGCCATTACAATCATCCCGTATGACTAAGTTCAAGCTCACACAGACTCTCCGAGAAAACCTCAAAGGTCTCCCACACTCGAAAACTATCCAGCAGCGTGAATGGATCACCACAAACGATATCCTTTACCTACACAAGAAGCATCTGTCTCATGTACCTCTACGAACGCTATTGAAAGGTTTAGAGGTTTATACACCGCCAAAGACGAAGCCGAAGTACTCTCCTGAGTTCCAAAAGCAACTCAATAAACTCCGACTACGAGCAGAAGAAGCTGAGTATCAAGAGCTTGTAAACCGTGGTAAGCTCAAACATGATGAAGATTACATATCACCAGCTGACATGGCTCGTGAAGTGCGTTCCCAGATAACCACCATTATCAACATTCTCGTGTCTGTGGTATCGGTTGTGTATGCAATCTGGTACTGGACCTCAAATGAAAACTATTTCAAACTGCATTACCGTGTTTTGCTGTGTCTATTCTTTGGTATCTTAATCTTAGTTGCAGAAGTTGTTGTATTCAACTCTTACATTCGTAAGATTGATGAGGCTAAGACTGTTGAGAAGAAGAAGAAAGAGATTAAGAAGATTATAGACACGGTGATCATAAAAGATGATTGATTAGCACATTATATTGCAATTTTTGTTGTGATAGCATTAGTTGTAGATAGCGATTATTAGCGGAACTTCAATGGGTGAAGACCTTACCAGTGATAGTAATGCGTGGTGGTGGAGGTGGCAACTCGCTCAAACTGACCTTCTTGATTGGTGCAGAGATGGTCTCAAACTTCTTGAATAGGAAGGATTCATAGCTCTCCATCTTATCACCAATTCTCTTCTCAAACCCCCATTTCATCAGGATATAGTAGAGATGGAAAGCTGTAAAAGAGGGCCAGAGAACAGATATAAAGACAATATCGGTGCTCTCATTAGACTGCCAAACCAAGTAGTCGCTCAATCTCGTCTGGCCAGAAGTTCTGATCAATAAGTCAAGCGGTGGAGTGTCTGGTGGATAGTAGAAGTTGTTCTCCAAATCGAACTGTTGAATCTTCTTCAGGGCAATCTCCTGGTCCAAGACCTGGTCCACAGTTCTTCTCATAGCAGTGGCAATCTCATCACGGGAAGTGTAAGCGAAACAAACGTTAAGGGTAATGTTGGTGTTCCCAGCGGTGATCTTCTCAATCTCTTCGAGCTTGGCCAACGTCTCCTTTGGGAAGAGACTTCTATTCCCGATTACCCTAATTCTTGCACCTTTGGAGAACTTCTCAGAACTGTTCAAGAACTGCTCCATCTTATCCTTGAGCAAACTGAAGAGCGTGTCCACCTCTTGCTGGCTCCTGTTGAAGTTCTCAATGGAAAAAGCATACATGGATACATGAGAGATCCCAAGCTTCAAGCAAGAGTCGATAACCTGGAGAAGCGCAGCTGCACCCTGCTCGTGTCCAAACTCAAGCTTTTCGGACTTGCTCTTAGCATAACGTCTGTTACCGTCCATGATGAAGGCGACATGCTGTGGGATCTCGCCGGTTTGGAGAGTACGGATGAAGACATCTCTGATGAAGTTATCAGCCCATTTGGTGAGGGACGTGGAGAAGTGTGCTCTAACAAACGAGTAGAGCCTGTTGAGCATTGTCACTGGAAATGGTTGTTTCTCGGGTAAACTGGTGGTGGCGAAGGAACTGGAAAGAGGCCCCTTGAATTTATAGCAAACGCGTGGCCCCAGCTTAAACGCGTAGCCTGTTCGAGAAGGGTCACGGATTTTGACCTACGTTCAACAATTGAGGAGATATACCACAAGATATGCCCTCTGGGGTGCATTATATATACTTCTGCTAGCTTAAAGCTCCACAGAAAGAGATGTGGGGTCCCGCTTAGCCCCCGGCCTGGCCCGTTCAATGGGATGCGCATCCCTTGAGATCCAAACAACAGCAGAAAGGAGGATACGGTTGTTTTACACTGTTGTTTGTAAGAATATAAGAAGTTAACTGCACAATCAACGCACTCCAAGCACCGTTCGTGTATTGTTAACCCGCTAAGCTAAACTCTCCATGCAGCCCGTAATTTACCCAAAACGGAATATTGCCGAATCAGGAAGTCTGTTTTGATTTCGCTGTTTTTGTTTACGGCGCGCGCCTTCCCTCACAAAAAAAAGCGACTTTATCTCTTTCCAGCCATTAGACACAACTCCTCAAACAGAACAACCTTCCCGATGTCAGCTGCTCTGAGAACACCGAAGAAGGCCGTCTCCTCTACGGGAAGTGCAGCCTCCTCCACGCCGCACCACGACATCGAAACGTCCATTCTGGAGTCCAGAAAGAGACAGAGCAAGAGGGACGAGGCCATCAGACGTCGTGTTGAGAACGATCTCTCCAAGAAAAGGCTTGGAAAGTCTTCGTCCAGCAAGAGACGCTCCAAGCACTCCCAGCCAGGCTCTGTGCTCTCGCTCAAGCCCTCTGAGGCTGTCGTCTGTAAGCCGTCCTACACTGCCTACGAGGCTGCTCAGTTGATGAGTGCTAAACGTGAGAACTGTATCTTGGTCGTGGATGACAATGAACAGCTCTTGGGTATCTTCACTGCGAAGGATTTGGCCTTCAGAGTTGTCGGGAAAGGCCTCAATGCCGCTTCTGTCACCATTGAGCAGATCATGACTGCCAACCCGCTGTGTGCCACGTCAGATACGCCAGCTTCGGAGGCATTGAACCTCATGGTCCAGAAGGGCTTCAGACACTTGCCTGTCTTGGACGAGCACCACGCCATTGTTGGTGTCCTGGACATCACGAAGTGCTACCAAGAGGCCATGGAGAAACTCGAGAGAATGTATGAGTCCTCAAAGAAGTTGCACGATGCCCTCGAAGGTGTTCAGATGGAGATCGGTATGTCTCAGCAACCTCTACAGGTCATCAGATACTTTGAGAGCTTGAAGAGTGTCATGTCTGGTCCTACCCTCGAGACCGTCTTGGATGAAAACACTCTTCCATGTTACGTTTCTGTGAAGACTACCGTTTATGACGCTGCTATACTCATGAAAGAGAACCATACCACCGCCGTTTTGGTCAAGGATGCCGGTGAAAATGTCACTGGTATCTTCACCTCGAAGGATGTGGTTCTCAGAGTCATCGCTGCCGGTTTGGATCCTAAGACTGTCAGTGTGATTAGAGTGATGACCTCGCAGCCAGATGTTGCCAACAAGGATTTGACCATTCAGGCCGCTTTGCGTAAGATGTTCGACGGTCATTACTTAAACTTGCCAGTCGTTGAAGACAACGAGATCATTGGTATAGTTGAAGTCTTGAAGTTGACATATGCAACCCTAGATCAGATCACCATGATGAAGAGTCCTGATGATGGAGAGGGCTCAAACGCTGAAGGGCCAGCTTGGAACAAGTTTTGGACTTCTTTGGACAACGATTCTGAATCTGTCCATTCTGACTCCCAGGTAGAGAGCTATCCTGCTATCCCAGATGTCTCTCTAAGTGAGATCAATCAATTCTCCCTGCACAATGTTCATGACAACTTGGGTCCAGGGGACTCTGTCTCCGTCACTAACGAGCAGCATGGCTCTGCCATCACGCAACAGGATCCAAGAGACGCCCCATTCACATTCAAGTTCAAATCACCAGCTGGGAGAGTCCACAGAATTAGTATCAAGCCAGCAGAAGGTATCTCCAACTTGAGAGAAGTTGTGATCTCTAAGCTCAATGCCTCCGAACTCGAACAATTGAACAAGGATCTCTTTGCAATCAGTTACATCGATGATGAAGGTGATATCGTTGCTATCACATCCGACCAGGACCTTGTTGACTGTGTCCTCATCAACAGAAGCTCTAAGCTTGAAAAGGCCGACATATTTATCCATCATCCAGATGATGCTATTGATCTTGAGGAGTATCACCAGAAGAAGCAGTCAAAGGCCGCCAATTCAGCACCTGGTCAGGTTGTGCCTGGTATGGATAACACCGCTTTGATTGCTGGTGCCATTGTCGTTCTTGGTGCCATTGGTTTTGTTGCTATCTCCATGGGTAAGAAGTGATTATAGACCATTCCAATTGGCGTATTACTCCCTTCGCTTATGCTCTACTTGGGACTTCTTGTTTTGATGTTGGTATCTTTTCGTTATCGTTTATATTCCCGTGATGCTTAGATCTACAGTACTTTCTTTTAATACCACCTCATTGATGATTTCTCTCTTTGGCGTACACATACAAGATTCAACGTGCTACAGCGTGCGATAATCTTTATGTCACAAGTTTGCGTAAACACGATAGATGTCCATAGATTTTTGGAAATAAACAATTATTAAAGTGACTAACTAATCTTCAACTTCAACACCAAGTTAGGGAATACATTCAAACAACCTTCAAGCTATCTGATTTGAAAAACACAACACACACCTGCAAACAACGCATCAATTAAGGGCACTTTAGAAACACAATGGAGGAACATAACAACAAACAGCATTGAAAGACAAAAAAAAAACAAAGAAGAAGCAACATCATGATAAAAACGAAATTCAAAGGAAACAACAAAGTGTTGATCCACATATTAAGCAGCAAAGACACTGGCACCATCGTTAAAACCAGTGGTCTCACTGAACACGGAAAGAGGATCCTTGATTAAATGTTGAATGATGGTCTGTAAAGCACCCAGATCAGAGCCCATAGAGGCACCAATGTTATCGTTGTTGATGAAAGACATAGAAAAGACAATGGCCAAGTTGACAGCATCCATTCTGTTATTATCAGAATGTTCAATCACCTTGTGCAGGTGCCCAAACAGTCTCTTCAGCAAGTGGTAGTTGTTAACTGGTAATTGCGTTACAAGTGCTCTCAAGTTCTCAGTCAAATCACCTTCTCTGGTAGCCTGGACAAACTCAGGTTGCAGCTCATTTGTTAACAAGCTTTCAGGCAACTCTCTCAAGTAAGACTTGAAGCATCCTGCAAGAGTGTTGATTTCGAACCAACGATCATCTTCAAGAGTGAAATCACCACCTTCATCAAATGCTTGCTTCAGCAAGTTGATACTACCAACAGATCCAGGAACTCTGTAAAGACCAGTCTCATCAAGGCCTCTGAGTTCAATCTCCTCAAGAAGTCTCTCAACAATACTTGGTATCAATGTACCTTCTCTTTCACAAACATCAGCAATTGGAACCCCAAATACCTTAGAGCTCGTCAGGCCTTGAGAATCCTTAGACAAATATGTGTATCGCTTGGACATGTTCAAGGCGGCAATCCACTTCTGAGCTTCAGTGTTAGATGGAGCTTGTAGACAATACTCCTCACCATCGTTATCGCCCACAAGTTTGAAGAAACCTTCTATGTTGGAATGCACAAACAATGGCTTGGTACGGAACAGCTTTATCTGCTGGTACGGTTTGGAGTGCTTACCAGAAAGGTCAACCTGCTCAACTTCCGGCAAATCATTTGGATGAACGATTTTATCTGGACCTGACCAACTACTGCCAACATTGATGGAGAATGGACGAACAGACTTGAACAAGCCACCAAGTCTCTTCATACCGGTACCCTTATTTGGAGAGGAGCCTTGACGTCCCTTACGTTGTTCCTTTTGTGTATCATTTGGAGCAGGTCCAGTTTGCATATCACGAGATAAGTTCATGGAAGCACGGGCTTGTGACATCAGCTGAGTTCTCTTGAGATCTCTCTCTTGATTCTCCAACACTTCTTTCTTCTTCGTATCTCTCTTGATCTTCTCATGTTCTCTTTCAAGCAAAGCCTTGAATAATGGGACCTTCCCTGCAGTGCGTAGTTCCTTAGCTTCAACGGCCGCAACTTCCTTGATCTTCTTCAGCTCTGGTTCTGGGTAATCAGTCAATTGGAACAAGAAAGAGAAATCCTGGGTGATTTTTTCAACGTAAGCTGGATCATATTCCTCCAAGTGCATGTCGGCAATGTTACTGACACAGTTGTAGGTGAAACGGCGCTTGTCGAAGTTGATCAGTTTGGAGTTCTCAATTGACATATTAGGAACAAAGTTGGCAATCTCCATCAGTCTCTCCGTGAACCAACCACAACATGGAGTCAAACCACCTCTCAAATCATCAGTTAAGTCATCAACATCTAAGTTAGGGAGCAAGTCTGTTACCTCTTCCCAAGTCTCGGCAGAAGAAGAGAAGATCCAACTAGCATCATAAGCACGGGATTCTGGGGAAACGATGGCCTGAACAATGGCAGTCTCAATGAAAGATGGAACATGAGGGGAAACATTGTCAGCAGGGTTGAATTTGGATGTGTTGTGGAAGAGATCAACACCACTCATTCTCAATCTGGTAATAGTCAAGATCTGAAGAATCGAAACCATCTTAGCATTACGATCCTTCCTTGAAGTGTCTGGATCTGCAATGTGGATCTTGAAAAACTTCTCCAAGTTGTCATGAAGCTCAAACAGGACCTTGACTGGTGGTGGAAACTTGGCAATGATCTTGTCTTGGGTATTGTCACCATAAAGATTCTTCAACCATGAGAAGACATTCAGAATTTCCAGTTTTTCATCATCCTTAGTCACATTCCATTTGTATCTGAACAAACTGATCAATGACTTTCCAGCATGAATCTCAAGTAGCTGGTACAAATTAATCCAATCGTTGGTAGTAATGCCACTAAACAAGTTGTTGATAAATATATCTAGCTTGTTGACGAAAACCTCAGCCTCTCTGAAGTCCTTAGGCAACTCCAAAGCGTTGAAGTCGCCGCTGAATGTTGGGCCAAAGGATCCAGCTGGAGAGGTTGGGAACCCGTCCAAAGGTCTGTAGCATTTCTTGATATAAGACTTTCTGATCTTCTTGTAAAGGTTCTGCAAAACGTCGTATATGTCAGCGAGCTCATTGTTCAGATCAGCAGAGGACTCAAATCTCTGTAAAATCTCTTTCCAAACAACAACAATCTCATTGTCAATACCTCTGAGCAAATCAACAAATGTGTTCTTGTTCTTAAGGTCATCCGTGAAATCAGCATAATGTTCGCTAACCAGGATAGAAATTGCCTCCAAAACACCAATCTGAATGTTACCAACAAACTTCCAGTTCAAATCAGCTTCGTCAATGGAAATATTCTGATCCCAGTCTGGTAAAATACCGTGCGCGTCAGCATTGAACTTCTGAATAGACATAGCTGCAGATCTGGCACCGTTGAATCTCTTGGAAAGAGCTTCAAGAAGTTGTGATGTTGATGCAAAGCTTCTGTATGTGGCAAAAAATGTAGATGTGTATACACCGTTGTTCATTTTCAACTTCAAGAACTGGTTGTCCAACAAGTTGGACTTCTCTAAGTATGTATCAATGTCCTTTTTGTCGATTCTCTTGGAAAAAATATTAGAAGTCAAGACCAAAACATCAATCATCTTCTCAAAAGTACCAGCCTTCAAGACAACATTGAGTGGCTTAATAAGTGAGTTCAGCAAAGTGGAACTGTCCAAGACCGCAAACACATCATCGTCTCTGTCGCCAGCAAGAGTTTCCAGATGGGTAGAACCTCTATTGGAGCTTGGTAACTGACTGAGTCTATGGTTCGAGATCTGGGAGAGTCTTTTGGAAGATGGAGTCTCGAGAACAACAGAAGCTGGTCTTGAATGCTTCAAGTCGTCACCTAGGGACTTAAAGATCAAATCTGTGTCAATATGGAAGACATCAGAACCGATGTTGAAAATATCTCTCACGGATTTGAGGAAGGCGTTCTGTCTGGATGAAGGCAGCTTCGAATTCAGAGCATAGCTCTTCATATCAACATCCTCAACACCAGTAACTTTCTGGAAGTTTTCATCATGCTTTGGCTCAGCTGTGGCTTTCGTAACAAACCCACCAGCACCAATCAGAACATTTTGATTGAACAACTTATACGATGGAACAATCTCAGAAAACAACGTTGGAAGGTATGATCCTGTGAGAAGAGGTGTTCTCGATTCATGGAGCTTGTGATAGTTAGCAATAGCATCTGGCTCAACAGAGATACTGAGCTCCATCACTGAGTCAAGAGACAATGGAGAAAGAGTCACATGATTGGACAACAAGTTATACAGTTCCTTCTGCAACCCTGTGTTTTCTCTCTTCTCGTTGTTTGCAAGTAAAGATTGATCCTGTTCAAGTTTGTTCAAGTACTCATCCCACCTACTAAATGAGATCTTTACTCTTTGAACCCTCTTCTCACACTGCTTCAAAGTGGAGTTCTCAACAAACTTAACAGTCAAATCACCAAAGTATGGAACAACATCCTCCTTTGGATAAGTCACTCCAAGACCCTGTGGGGCAATAACATGGTAAGAAGATCTGTGACTGGCCTCAGAAATCATGTTTCTTCTGTCGAGTTCGAACACAACTGGGGCCCATTCGGACGAAATGACCTTCAGACACTTCTCACCAACAAAGGACCAAGTCTTCTTCAGTCTAAGCACTGGGATGGAGCAGATAACTGTAGCGATAGCGAGCCAGCTAACCATGTCACCAATCTTATCAAATACGCAACCAATCTCAATCCATTTCTCCAAAACTTGTGCTCTCTTCTGTTCATCTTGAGCACCACCAAACAAATGATTCACAATCAATCTTCCCAAGTAGTGAATACTGCTAGTAGAGTTGAATATGAGAGGGTTTAATCTCGGATAGGACATGCCATCAATCTCGTAGAGCAAGGATGGATCGCTCTTAGGATTCCACGAACGATTGAATCTCAGGTCTATCAAATTGATTTGTTGAGCCAATTCGTTCGAATCCAATACAAGGAAACTTTCAACATCAGCAATAGTTTGAGAGCCTTTTGGATCATATGGAGATCTGCGGAAGCTGGTCAAGGTTTTCATAATCTCCTCCTTCTTCATCAATGAGTTTTTAAGGCGAGTAGTGAGATGCTCATCATGTGTTGCAATACCAGAGAGCAGCTTTACAACAAGCTCAACAATCTCTTCATCCAAAAGCATCCCGGGAAAAGAATCAATGATGGTGGTGACAACAAGACCAAGTCTTTGGGTTATGGCATAATCAGTGTTGGAAGAGATCATAACTCTACCTGAAGACTTGCTGAATCTGTGGTTTGCGAAAGTGATGGCATACTCGTAGAAATACTTGAGACTAGTTTTCATGTCTCCAAACAATGGCAAGATCAAAAGTAAGTTGTAGGAAAGCTTGTCATCATCAAGGGTGTTGAAGAGAACTGTGTGGCAGATAGACTCCAATGAACCGGAAACGATGGAGTTGGATGAATTCATTTGGAGTTCTGGGTGTGGATAAACTTCAGATAGGTACTTCAGCTTAACTCTCGAGCTCTTAGAGGTCTCAAGCTGTGCTGAGAAGGTCGTTGGGGTCGTTGGGGTCACTGGGGAACCGATGCCGCTCTTCAAGTTGGCCTTGGATGACATGGTTGAAAGCCTCTTCTGTCGCACCGAGGTTGGTTGACTGGAGTTTCCGTTCTCATCTAGCGATGGATCAAAAGACTTAATATTGAGCTCCGCAGGTAACTTGTAGAGAGACAATACCGGACCCTTGAGCTCAGCCTTGTAAATCTTCCAAGAGTCAGCTGATGCATTATTGTAGTTGGTAATATTAGAACCTTTGTTGATCCAACCGGTCTTGATAACGGTTGAATCATAGTTGTCATATGTGAATGGTCGATTCTTGGATGTGCCATTGTTGAGGTTGAAAGAGTTGAGAGAGCGAGCCAACATGGATGTAGCATCCTCACCAACTGCGGTGCTAGCATGAGAGTCTGATGTTTGCAAATTGGAGACAGAGCCATTATTCTTATCAGCTATCGTATTCATAGAAGTTGATTGGGGGACATGTTTCTCTGATTGGGCGTATGTGGCCGATGAATGGATGGAAATGTGGGATTCAGATGTGCTAAGATGGGAATGTTCAGCGGAGGTCATGCTGCTCTCAATCGAGGCATTGGAGACAGATCCGCGGGGGTTGTGGTATAGCGACTGTGAAGAGGAGTTGGACGGACCGTTGGATGCCCTAGATCTATCCTTCTCCTTGTCATGAGCCACGCTGTTGCGCTTAGTGCTCCTCGACCACCTCATCTTCTTGAGTTTCTGAAGCGATGCGTGAGCTGATTTGCGTCTGTTAGTTTCCGTTGTCATTGGTGTATCGTGGCCGGTGGGAGGAGAACATGGGTGTGGACCATTGAGTGGTAATGGCGAGAGGGCCCTTTAACACTATTTCTAGCTGCCCGCGTGCGGAGAGGTGTGCGCAAAGCCCGCCATACCAAGATGAAGCCCGCGATCTCTGTACATTCAGGTAAACGCGCTGTCAACGACCAGTGGGGCAAGCGTGAGGAACCAACGCGTAGGCTGTTGACACAACCAGGCGGATGAGCTGTTTTTGCGAGGATGTGCCAGCTGCCAACGAGGGCTGAAATGGGTGTGTGGCTGGCCGAGGGAACGCGTTCGTAGTGGCGGTTGTGGCAGGATCAAAGTGCGTTGTCAGGCTTGATCCAACGAGAATGCACACGGTGACGAGCACAAAACCTCTGCCGCCGAGACTTGTAGCGGTGCAATTGGACTTATTTCGAGGTTTCTGTGGGCGGCAGTTCTCCTTCTTCACAGTGGCGTTCTTTACTTACCGAATTCTCCGTGACGCTGTGCTGTTTGGCGTCGTTACGATGCTGGGCACGGGTTTGAATTGAATGCTAACAAAGGTTTCCATGCCTGTCTTCTTTTGGCGTCCGCGATTGATCGTTGCCCGCAACGATATGACAGACACGCGAGGCCAGAGAAGCGGAGGTGCTACGCGCCCTGCGAGAGCTGCCTACGAGTCTCTAGAAGCTCCCTGATTGGCCAGTTTGGGGGAATGTATGGCTGCGCAAATTGGTGCAAAGCTTTTCCGCTGACGGCGCTCTTGCTGGCGAACGTTTACCCGCCTTGTTCCAAGTCCCGGTACTCCACGCGCCAAACGCTTTTATCGTTTGGGGCCTCAACTGGCGGGCACAACCACTCGCACGACAACGAGACAAAATGAATATGTTACATTGGGCTTTTCCAATCAAAATCTTTGTCTTTATTATTGCCAGCTTGTCAAGAAATTATAACCCAGAAGCATATTCAGGTACACATTCGTCGCGTTTGTGTGGCCCCTACGCAAGGGGCTACGTGCCCTCACGGGAATGTGGACCACCTCCGTGCCAACGGCTCCGCAATTCTCCTCCCAGTTCTGAGCTACATTCTCTACCTACCAATCTCTGGATCTGAGACATTTCTGGCATTCCACCGGCAACAACGTGTTCTTTTTTTGGCTTTCTCTCGCTGGAAAGAAGCTCTGAGGTCGTCAGTAAATTCCGATCTAGATGAACAGACGGTTATTTCCCTGCACGAACGCCTGAAATCATGCTCAGCTCGTCCAGTAACCGCCCCTGTTTAGGCCACAATGTTACATACTTCTAATCCTTGGACTGTGTCATGCTGAGAAGAATACGATTTTTACATATGTGGACTCAGATCGTTTTGGCCATCGGGGCCTGATTCACTAAAAACCCGCCTTTCACGATCGATCCTTTGTCACAAATTGAGACAACGTCTGATCCATGACTACCAGCCACACGCTCTCATTAAGTGGCGCCGGAATATGTAATACAGCCCGTAGGTGTGCTCAAGCTCGGTTATCAAGAGAAGCATTGGTGAGCTATGTCACTATCTGTGTATCCGTTGATGCAGACATTGTTTGTGCACGCGCACCTGTCAAAGGTAGTCACAAGAGTTCGGTTCACACCGCTTTTAAAATCGCAGCACCACATTATATTCGATTAAATCTCTTCAATCCTCATAAATATGGCAATAAACCCTTTCACTGACTGCGAACGATGTGATTTTGCCATAAGAGGGTCCGGACCCTGATCTTGCGACTTGCGACCACTGCTTGTCTGTGGAGACTTGCAGCATTTGACTTCAGACACCCGAACATTAGTGTTGAAACATCCGCACACCACATGATAAGGGTCGCTCAATATTTTATTAATATAACTCAGGATAGAAAACTCGGGTGAAAATTATATCACAATGATTGGAGAGTAGTTCAGTAATTTTCCGAAAAGATTTCAAATGAATAATGATTTTCAATAATATTAATTATATAATTGTATAATATTATAATAAAACAAATTCCCTACCCAAAAGAGCGTGTCCACTTTTCAGTACCCACTTCAATATTGAACAGATGTTATGTAAAACTCTGATCAACCCCGAATCATGGCCTTAGAACGGGATATTCTACACTATAGTTACTCTATATTGATCCCAAATTAATATAAATTAATCAATACTTCTGAAAAATTTCTAGCTGTACAAACCTGGCCGGTAAGCATCTCGCAGGATGACCGACAGCTGCAAAATATATAATATGAACCGCAGGAATCCGCACTGTACTCATGGAGCTCAAACAACCACACATACCAACTTACTACCAGAAATGTATACTTTGAAACCGTATTAGTGTATGAATAGGCATTTAACTGTCTTTTGCCATCAGAGAACAACTCGACTTCTCTGTGTGATGCTCACTGATTGATTTGATGGTCACGTGCTCGGGGGGTTCGCGAATTTTTGATCGAAGTTTGAGTGCGCGTTAATGGAGGCGGGCAATCAGAGTACAAAACCAACCAACAATCAGTACGGTGTTGTGCTGCATCGAACTTCCCGAAGAAGCGAATCAGCCGAAATGAGCGACGAAGAGAATGCTCCTGCGGTTGAAGAGAGTGTGGTTCCCGAGACTACATCAGATGCTAAGGAATCCACCGACAGTGTCGAAGCTACAGAACAACATGCAAACCCAAACCATGAGGATGATGACCCAGAAGACCAGATTCCAGATGTAGAGGACGCTACTGCCGAAAACGAGAATGACGACGATGAAGAAGACAAAGACTTCTCAGAGACGGAGGATCATCACAATGATATACTCGATTTTGACGATGTCGTCAAGTTGAAACCAAGCAAACGTCTTAACGCTCCTCATCCCCCACCACCATCAGCTTCTACGGGAAAGGAGAAAACGCTGGAGGAACAAGATCAGGAAGAACACGAACAAAGAGAGGTGCTTGATGAGTCCACAAAAAGACGTCAGGAGCTTGAAGCTAAACTGGAGAGGGCTCTCAAGAGACCAAAGATCAAGAAGAGAAAAGATGAACACGATTTGACAAACGACGAGGATGAAATTATCCAGATCTTAAAACAGCAGATGGACACTGCCGCTAAGAAGGATGCCGAAGTCATTGAAAACGAGACAGGCATCGCCGTTCACAAAGTTCAATTATTGCCTAAGGTTCGTGATATCTTGTCGAAGGCCAACTTGGCTGAGGTTATCCTGGATAATAACTTATTGGCCGAGGTCAGACAGTGGTTAGAACCTCTTCCAAATGCTTCCCTTCCGTCTTATGAGATCCAAAAGACTTTGTTTGGAGCTTTGCTCAAGTTACCTATCAACACAAACCACCTAAGAGAATCTGGTATTGGTAAGATTTTGCTCTTCTACCAAAAATCCAAGAGAGTTGAGCCAGAGATCAAGAGAATTGCCGACAAGTTGATTTCCGACTGGACAAGACCAATCATCGGTGCCTCTGACAATTACAGGGATAAGCGCTTCAGCAGTGTTGAGTTTGATGCCGCAAAGCTCAAGAAGAAGCTGAACCAACCACATAAAAAGCTGACTGAAGCTGAAAAGAAGCAGAGAGAAGCAGAGAAGTCCATCTATGAGCAACAGGCAGCCAGAAGAAACAGAGCTGCTGCTCCTGCACCAACAGTCACCGATTACAAGTTTGCTCCAAAGTCCAGAATCGACAAGAACGCCATGTCCATTGCCAGTGCCGGTGTTGGTTCCTCTTTGAACAGAGACGACCAGTTCAAGAGAATCAAGGCCAAGTTATCTGGTAACAAACGAGCCGGAGGCCCTAAAAAGGGTGTGAGTATTGAGGGAAGGGGCCAAGGATTCTGATTGTGTTTAGGAATTTGTACGATAGCATTTTGATGATACTTTTGTAAACAACAAGCATGTTCTACGTACATCTTACTTTTTAATTAACCTTTAATGTGCATAAGCAATATACAAAAACTTAAACCAATAGTACATGACGTTGGAGTTCGTTTAGGATCTTGGTTTCTCCTTCTTCTCCTTCCACAAAGCCAAGAGGGAAACACCAGAGACCTTAACGACTTTGAATCTGACACCTGGAATATCACCCTTAGCCTTACCCTTTCTACCGAAACCGGCGAGGAGGACCTCGTCGTTCTCATCGACGAAGTTCAAACAACCGTCATTTGGAACGAAAGCGGTAACTCTCTTACCGTTCTTGATCAACTGAACTCTGACACACTTTCTGATAGCAGAGTTTGGCTGCTTGGACTCAATACCAATCTTCTCAAGAACAATACCCTTGGCGTGGGAAGAACCACCGAATGGAGAAGACTTGAAGGCAGTTCCCAACAATCTCTTCTTGTAAGACTGCTCAGCCCAACGGCTAAAAAGGTAGTTAGTATGCTTGAACTTTTTAAGGTCTTGAGGCAAGTGGAACTTGGGAAGGGAAAACTTGTGAATCTGGCCATTGGGCACTCGGCAGGGATGCTTGTAGTTATATATTGCGACTCTTGCTGTGATACGCGGTTGGCGTGCTTCGTGGTTGACGATCGGCTTTTGTTTGCTGGGATTCTGATGAGCGCACCCAAGCTTGTTAACTCAGATGAATTGGCTCAGTCTGAAACACAGAGTGGTGGTTGTAGTGATGCGCAGTAGGCTTGGTATTCATTGTCGATGTTCGATTGTAACACTGCACGATATTATTCTGCGTGTTTGATGACTTCAAGTTGGTGATTTAATGTTCGATGTGTTTCCCGTCCAAGTTGCCACGCCTGAGTGGTGTGAACTTACTTGTTTCTTCTGTGGACTCTGAGCTTTCTAGCGGAGTTCAATCCTCTTGGCTTACCCTTACCCATCTTGATCGATTTGGTTTGTGTTGGTAGTCCCTTCAACCTTTGAGTGGTGTGTGAGTTCAAGTGTTGAAAAAAAGACTTTTTTCAGTGAGCGCGACAGCCAGCTGGGACTGCCGGCTCACCGCCGAGGGAATTCGCGAAAGAGCGCTTCACTATGGGCGCTGACTCAGCAAGTCGCGAAAGGAGGCATAGCTTATGTGGCACTAACCAGGTTAGCTGGAGATTCATCCGTACACCACAAAAAGTGAGGATTTAGGGTAACAAAACGTCACGTGATGGCTTAGGGCAACAATCTGCAGCGGATTCCTCGAACTGATCAATACACTTACGTCTCCACAAATCAACAACATTATGGAAACAATTTTTCCCCAGAAGTCTTTGCAATGACACTTACAAAACATCTCATTGCAGACTATCTGAAACGACATGGCTACCATGCCACGCTGAAGTCCTTCGAATCCGAAGCAGATATCGACACCAGCGGAGCCACTGTCACATATGAGAAATTGGAGGAGATCGTTACTGATCGAACCGCATACATATCTCATTCCGACGTTGTAAAGGAGTCCGAGATCAATCAGGTTGAGAAACCAGACCTGTTCGAGTCTTGGAATACTGAGTGTTCAGATGCTCCAACTGTGGTGAAGAACATTAACGAGCTTGTTGTTCATATGTCTTGTGCTCATCTGCTTATCAATGGTGAGATGAGGTATATTGCCATACTGTCATGTACTGATAAGAGCATAGTTCTGGTTGATCTGAAGACAGCTGATATTGTTGGTAAATTTGATGGTGTTTTCGGAAGTGTTGTGAAGTGCTCTTATGGAATTGGGGAAACTGATAAGTTCGTTAGTTGTGGAATGGATGGTAAAGTCAAATTACTCCAGTTCAAGAGTTCAGATTCTGTCAATGTTCTTGGTGAGCACCAACTTCACCCTAGATTGGTGATAGATTTCAGACTTTGGAAAGTCAATGACGATGACGAGTATCTCATATTTTCTATCGGGTGGGATCTTACCATGAGAGCACACAGATTGAAGAACACAACATTCGAGTTCCTTTCCCAATTTAAACTCTTGTCGAATGCAACGGCAATCGAGGTGGCTACGGTGGATTCACATCCCGTCATTCTATTAACACGTCTTGACTCATCGCAACTGGTGTATTTCACATTGAAGAACGATACATTGAGAGAGTTGACTAGAATCTCTCTTAACGATGCCGAGTTTTCCACTCATGGATTCACTGGAATGACAATAACGTTATCATCCAACACAATTGATGAAAACACAAAGATTGCAATTGGAACCTCACATATCCCATACCTTCGTATAATCATCACATGTCCACCCGATCTATCAGCGCTCATCTCAAAACTTTCAACAACAGAGGCCTCAGACGAACAACAACTTAGCACCCCAACTCTACGGGGCTATATACTGGGAAATTACAACACACTATCACCACAGGATAAGTTTTCTCAAGCCCATATGGTTTGGAGACCTGATTGTTCGGGTATCTGGATCGCCGGTGACGATGGTATTGTTCGTGGCATTGAATTCAAAGGTGGTGTTATCATCAAGGAACTGGTTGGACATGATGAGAAGAAGAGGATAAAGAACCTGGCCGTGTGCTTGGTGGATGGTGATGAGGTTGTTGTTAGTGCTGGCGCTGATAAAAAGGTGATTTGTTGGTATAAATAATGAATGTAATGTATTGCCATGCGTCTAATGAACTTCAAAATCAACTATATAACATCAATGCGTTATTTCTTTGTGAGTCTTCGCTGATGCTGAAGTTTCAGCAACATGAACAAGGTTCTCATCGTCAAGGTGATCTGATCCTTGAACATGAAGATGAATCCTTGCACAAGGACACCTTTGGTCAGCTGAGGGGCAATACCCTTCCAGAGGGATCCTACACCTTCAGTTCTGATCAAGTATCTCAAAATGCTCTGGAAAGACGCCAGATCCTCGTTCCCCTTCTCATCATTCTTCTGCAGCAACACTTTGGCGATGATAAGCGGCTGCGTGACAACCGTCGCAAGCATCTTGGAGACAACACCCAGGAAGAAGTTCTCATGAGGGTTGAGAATGCCACGGCCATTGAACAGAATGTCTTTGAGTCTCTGGAACGTGGCATACGTGATGGACGGGTTTGTGGTGAGGACCAAGCTGACTTTGAGGCCACGCCACAGGCCGGTTGGGCCGTCCTCTTTCAAGATGTTCTGAGCAGTCTTGAGGATGGTTGGGTTCTTCTCTGGGTTGGTTTGTTGTCTAGTGGAGATGACGCTGATTGGGGATGTGAATATCTGGCCAAGTGCTGCCGCAACCATACCGAGGAGAAGCTCTTCCGGGGTGGAGTTTGAGAGAGTGAACTTTCGGGTAGTCTTGATCTGCCGCCATAGCTTGCGCACAAACGTGTACCAGTAGAAGTAGGTAAACGACTGGACAGCGGTGGAGATCAGAGACGACGAGAGGCCTTTGTAGAGGCCTGAGATGCCCTGCTTACGGTAAATCTTGATGAAGCAGTCCCACGAGTTCCTGTACTGGGCCTCAAGCTGCTTCTCACGCTTTATTTTTTCCTCTGGAGTGAGCACTTCACCATCCACCACCTCCTTGGCCTCCAGCTGTGTCTGGATGACGGTCTTGATGAGGTCCAACGGGTACACAATTGTGTTAGCGATAATCGAGGCAGACGCCCCGTATACGGCGTTCTCGAGTGACGACATTGCGATTGTGTCGATACAATGCTTCCGAAGCGCAAAGAGATCACAAAGGAGACGTACGGGCTTATATAGAGAGCACTATCTCCACTTTGGCCGCCCCGCAATAAAGCCGAGGCAAAACACTCTGGGGAAAGTGCGCGAATTTGAGGATCGGGTCGACAAGCCTTGACGGTAGAACTTTGCCTGGGCCGGTCAGCACGAGTTTTATGATCTTGTCTTATTTGTGAAAGAACAAGATTGTATTCATGAATTGGCCAATGAAAAGACAGTTTTGGTTTGGTTCGCCCTTGGTTGGCCCCGTTCTGGCGGATATACACAGCCGTCTACAAAACACACATCCATAACATTTGATCGTATTCCCATTTAGAACTGCACTTCATGCGGCAGAACCCGGTGGTTCCTCCCGTCTGACCTGACACTTCTTCCCTGGTCTCGCTTCATGGCTTTTCTCATGTCGTATGCGTCCTTCTGGTCGTCGATAACCGAAGTGCTCGTCGGATAATCACTGTCTCCACCGTAGTAGCCAACAACCCGACGGTACACCGAGTAGCCAAGCTTCTCGTACAATGATATTGCCAGACTATTCGTCACTTTGACGAACAGATCAATGAAGTTGGTCTCGTGTGGCTTCGCATCCGTCATGTACTCCAAATTATCGCACAGGTACGAGGCAAGCCCGATACGACGATAGTGCGAGTTGACAGTCACTGCCGTTATGTGTGTGTGCCACTCGTGGGCCTTGCCTTCGGTTTTGCCCATCATGTAGCCGGAAACGACGCCGTCGAGCTCAGTGCTTTTGAAGAAGAGCGATGGCCATTGCGTGAGGTACTCGAGATAGAACGCGATGTTGAAGTTCTCTGTGAGCGGGTCGAGGTTTATAGCATCCAGGGAGAACAGGTCTGTCGCCTGGAACGGCTTGAGCGATGTCATTGCTGTTGCCGCCAGGTTCTCTGGATCAATGGGGGTGTTTGTTGATGATTTATTGATGATTTTCTTTCTGGCTCGCGATTCTAGCCTTACAGGCACATAATGGTGAGAAGCTGGAAGATGCGTGGGCTTTCCCCACTGAGAGTATTGTGTGGTTCCACAAAAGATGGACCCCATCACCACGGTTTTAGACAGACAAATAAAGGAAATACCCATAGCGATCTCTTAACTATAGCTCACAATGGCTTTGCCAGTGGTGCTCCGTTCGCGGGCCGACAAAGGCTTTCGAGTCATCTCCACGAACATCACCGGAACCACCAACTTCCAGAAATAGCCCCACCCAAACAATGACGAGATTCAGAGGCTGTATCGACATCCACTCCGGTCAGGTCAAACAGATTGTGGGAGGAACACTCTCCACGGACGACTCCACCAATGACGCCGCTCTAGCGACAAACTTCGTATCTACGTTACCGTCTTCGCACTATGCCCAGCTGTACAAAGACAACGCCGTCACAGGGACCCATGTGATCAAGCTCGGTTCGAACAAACAGAACGACGAGGTTGCCCTGGAGGCCCTGAAGACGTGGCCGGTGGCACTGCAGATCGGTGGTGGTATCAATGACACCAACGCAAAGTACTGGATTGATAACGGTGCGTCTCATGTCATTGTCACCTCGTGGTTGTTCCCAGACGGTGAGTTCAACCAGGAGAGACTTGAGAAACTGGTGGAGATTGTAGGCAAGGAGCACATTGTCATTGACCTGAGTTGCCGTATCAAGGTTGTTGATGGTGTGAAGAGGTGGTTTGTGGCTACTAACAAGTGGATGACGATTACAGATTTTGAACTGACTGCTGAGACTTTTGCCAAATTGGGTGAGTATTGTGACGAGTTCCTCGTCCACGCTGCTGATGTTGAAGGTTTGTGCCAAGGTATCGATGAGGAGTTGGTGAGGAAGTTGGCTGAATGGTCAACCATCCCAGTGACCTATGCAGGTGGTGCGAAGAGTATAGAAGACTTGGAAAAGGTGGACACTTTGTCTGGTGGTAAAGTGGACCTAACCTATGGTAGTGCTTTGGATATCTTTGGAGGTAAACTAGTCAAGTTTGAAGATGTCTGCGCGTGGAATGCCACCCACTGAGATCGCTAATACATTGGGCATAATATATAGATAGACTTTTACGGAGGTATGATCATCACTTCTCTTTTATTAGCACAACTTTTGAGTAAACACCAACCCCTCAGAATCTTGGCTGACCACCATATCCACTCTGATAGCCAGTTTGGCCTCCTTGGCCATAACCACTCTGATAACCAGCACCATATTGTGTATCGTACTGAGAAGCACCACCCCTCTGAGAATAGGCAGAGAAACCACCAGCCTCAGCTCTTGTCTGGGTATCTCTGTCTAATTCTGCAATGATACCAGCAATCTTTTTCTGCAATACCTCAATACCTCGCACAACAACTTGGTTTGGCGTGAGGTTTCCAACGGTTTCAACATCCATGTAAAATGTGTTTGGCACTGAGGCATAATCAAATGGCTCATCCTTGTTTGGAGGAGCTTCAAATTCACAGTTTTTGGACAATGGCCATTCTTCCTCCACACTTTCCTCGTACCAGAAATCTGTATGTTTGAGCTTATTCCATGGATCGTATTCGAAGGCAATAGCGGCGCAAGGCGACCATTTAGCATGCTCTTTTGAAATACCTTTCTTAGCAATACATCTCACCGTCAGCTGTTGATGTTGTCTCAGCTTGGCAATAAG
The DNA here is from genome assembly GCA_030581715.1 of Petasospora mississippiensis. Lineage (NCBI taxonomy): Eukaryota > Fungi > Ascomycota > Saccharomycetes > Phaffomycetales > Wickerhamomycetaceae > Petasospora > Petasospora mississippiensis. Next base: position 6,466 of record JAKTVV010000086.1, on the reverse strand, counting down.
CACACCGTTCTGCTTCTCATCCTTGATGATTGGTTCGCCAACTCTGAGGCTTTGGTCGTGACTCACAATCGTTAGATCTTTGGAGTAGACACTCAGTTCACCTTCATCATCGCCACGGACATCTAAACTCAGCTCAACGGAGCATCTGTTACAATGGTCATCGCAGGTACAATCACGAGAATACTCCAACTTATCAACGTCTTCGCTCTGTAGCGGGATGAGTCCCAGTCTGTGCGCAATAAACTCATCTGCGAGCACAGTGGTATTCACCTCAATCTCAACAGAGTCTATGGCAAGGGTCGGGATCTCAGCAATCATTGTACGACGGAAAGAGTTGGCCAACGCGAGGTCAACGTTGGAGAGAACAAAGTTGACGTTGTCCTCCCCGATTTCACGGATCTTGATCTCCGGGTCCTGCAGTCTCTTGGACATCGTATTTGTATGTGAGTGTGTGTGAAATGAGGGATGTGTGAGGAGCCAGAGTCCAGCTGTTGGCTGCGGTTTTTGAGTGGCTGATTGTAGGTGGAAGTTCGTTGTTTTCCTTTCACCGCCGACCTTTCACCTTGCACTTTCGCGAAATTTGAAGGAAAACACCCGGACACCACATAACGGCTGGATTTTGTTATAAGCGCGAACTCCAGAGAGGAGCCACCACCAATGAATATAGAGTCTTTTGCTCAGAATATCATCACAGTCTGCCTAAAAAACACAGAAATAATGAGCCAACACATTGTTCTGCCAGACCTACGTTTTGAGTCCTCGTTTCGTCGCTCGTTGCGCGCAAAGGCGCAGGCCTCCTCGCTGACTGAGGCCTCCACAAAGGACTCCTCGATAGACGAGCCCATCGTAATTACACCTCTTGTGGTGGTACAAGTGGTGCTTAAAGACGTTATTCTCATGCCATTGGTGCAAGGAATTGTGTGGTCAAGCGTGCTTCTTCTGGCAAAGCCGTGGCTGGCCGCTGCCGCAAGACACGGAAGGGAAGTTGGTGTCAGGTTGTTTAACTCGCTAGGGTTCACTGCCAGAAGACAGTCATTTGCTTATAAATAACGATAACGATATATTTATGAATTTTACGATCTTGCTATATAAATCAATTGTCGTCTCCCCAATTGCTGTTTCTTCCACGTCCACCACGGCCTCTGCCACGGCCTCTTCCTCTTCCCCAATTGCTGTTGCCGAAATCTGGTTTCCCACCAAAGTTAGCTCTTCCGTTGTACCCGGAGTTGCCAAAGTTTGGTCTCTGTGGGCGTTTCTCCGTCGCAGAGTTGGAGATGTTGTCAAAGAAGGACTTCTTCTTATCGTACGCAGGCTCAGCAAGCTCTGTGTCGTCCTTTTCTCTTTGTAATGGGTCTTCTTCTTCCTCCACGCTGAGCTCTTTGAATTTGGCATTAGCAGACTCAAAGTCGAAGTCTGCGTCTGGAACAGGGGCATTGTAGAATGTATTACGGTGTTTGTCCTGGGTTTTTCTTTCGTAAGCAGCCTGTTGCTTGGCTTTTCTCTCCTCTCTTTCCAGCTCTTCGCCCGCTTCGCGCTCCTCCTTCTTTGGAGCCGGTTTCGTAGCCTCACCCTTTGGTGATGACTTTGGGGACTCCGTCTTGGCTGGTTCCTGCTTTGGAGATGGGGCTTTTGTTGCTGGTGCTGGAGGGTCGTCTAGCACGGAGAGATCACGAACATCGGAGCCTCTGAAAACAACCACAGGATAAACGTCGCTCACAGCTGGAATTTCCTTGGCTGGATCACCTAGTCTGCCTTCAGTACCGTATGGCTTAACGTCCTTAAGAGTGACAGTGGACTCTTCACCGTTGACATCAGCGAGGGTACCTACGTAGCTAAATCCTAACGTTAGTCTCACAGATATGGGCGCTTTGGAGCTCGCAGTAACTTACCGAATACCTTTGCTGGAAATCAGGGATATGGTCTTTCCGATATATTGCGACATTGTTGATATAGTGATGGAAACCTCTAATTGAGATGTCTTTTCGGTGTGCTTTCGCATCGAATTTGGACACTCCAGCTCTCTAGTCTCTCCCCGAATTCGCGAAACGCTGCCATTTGGGCGTGTCAATAACGGCTGGGTAAAAATTTCCTCATCGGTACGCGTAGCTGAAGGAGACAATGTCCAATATCTCCTATTTTAGAGGATTGTGACTGGGTGACATGTCTGATGCTGATTATAAGGCTGCCCTAGAGGCACAGAGGCGTGCTTTTGAAGCCCAGTTTGGCTCTCTGGAGGAGTTGGGATTCGAAGATAAGACGAAACAGCTCGAGTCCGACGAGGATGTGTCAGAAACGGATTCTATTGGTGGCAGTGATGTGGAGAGTGCTGAAGAGTATGAGAGTGGTGACTCTGATGGTATATCTATTGCCTCTGATGAGGAAGACTTTTCAGGTTTTAGCGACGATGATAAGTCAAACAAGCCTCAAGCAGTCGTGGTTAAGTTCAACGACCCCACACGTGAATACACTGGACCAACTAAAGCAGACAAGAAACTCCTCAAGTCCGGTAAAGCCGCTGAGACGAAGCCAAAGGTTAACCTGAATGCCAAGCCACAAAAGAGAACAAAAGAAGACGACGAAGACGTCAAAAATGACCTTGAACTTCAGCGATTCCTCGAGGAGTCTCACATTCTTGCCAACTTCCAACAGCAAAACTCTGGTGCTGACCTAACACTTGAAACCATGCACTCTTCAGATGGTCTGATTGGTAATGCTAGAAAACACACGCTAAACTCCCGTATGAAACAGCTCTCAAGCATCAACGCCACGAAGGGCAGCAAACTGGAAAAGATGCCAATCTCAATGCGTAAAGGAATGATCAAGTCCCGTTTAGACAAGATTGAGAAATTCGAACAGGAAGCTCGTGAGGGTGGGATCGTGCTTTCCAAGGTGAAGAAGGGAGAGTTCCGTAAGATCGGTGGTTCATTGACGATTGAAGAGCGTATTGGCTCCGGTATAAAGTCTCAGTTGGATGAGAAGAGAAAATTCAGAAAGAAGGGTCTCAAGATCAACAGCGTTGGAAGAAGCACGAAGAACGGATTAGTTATCAGTCAGAGAGATATTGATAGAATTAATGGTCCTCCTCCCGGTGCTAAGGGAAAGAAGGGCAAAGGAAAGAGACGCTGAGTGTAATATGTCTGCCAAAATGTTATGAGCTTATGATCTTAGAACGCATGGTGTGCAACTCGTAGATCTGCACCTACGCTTAGCGAGACTCAGAACCATGAGAAACTAGTCTCTCCGGCGAAGGGTGCTGCGGGGCCAAGACTAAGTCCGGGCACACGAGCTCCTTCCTCTTGCGCCACAAAACAATGGCCAGTCCCGGTCGAGTCCCCATGCTGCTAACGGTCTGGAAAAGCGAGAAACAGCCAAAATACATCAGAATAAGGCAGGGGCAAGAGAGAAAGCCAGGCCCACGTGGGCGCGAGTCCCGTTTCGCGGAGGATTCTGCTAGAGCGCCCCGCCTCCACAGCCAGGGGACGCTTTAATTGAGAGTCACGAGGGTGCAAAGTGATCCTCTGCTGCCTAATTTTCACAGAAACAAAGCCCTTTGAGAGGACCACCACCAGATATTTGTTGCCAATTCTCCAGCTGCTGAAGGACTGACTTTTCTCTTTCTCAGTCTGCCACTAGTCCCTTATACGTCACATCTGTCACAACTGGCAGCACAATTCTTCAGAGAAGAGCATTTCCTGCCGCCTCCTCGCCGCTCATCCAGAAAGGACACTGGTTCCCTGTGAACAGGAAATATTCAGCTTGGTTTCTTCCTACAAGGCTCTAGCAATCGCCCAGGTAGCAGGAACACACCATTTGACGCCTTTGACAGGGTCTGAAACACATCAACACATATGGACACAACGAGCACCTGGATGTTCGAAGGCAACTCGCCCAACAACCTCCACCAGTTCTCACAGGAACAAAGCTTTTTAAGCTTCGGCTCACCAGGAGCCCAGCCAGATGTGCCAAACCAACAAAACGATCACAACCAAAAGAGCCAGCAAAGAAGCGACGTAACGCCTACAAACGCCACATCCCCTTCCATCCCTTCCCATTCACACCACGGATCCTCTGCCAACTCCTCGAAGTTGCAAAGCTCCACATCAGGCGACACGCCGAATCAACAGGACGCTGCTCTCTACAAGTCATTTGAACCCCACCAATGGGGCTCAGATCACGCCATTGATAATCTTGACGCCAGCTTGAACTCCCATTCACAGGCCATCTTCTCGTCGGAGAACAAGGATCATGACATTGCAAACTGGCCAGGAATTTCCGACCTCCAGGACTTGGATATGGATGGTGTCTTTCTGCCAAATGACCACGAGTCTTTGATGATGGAGAATGGTGCTCAGACTCATCATCAGAATATGAACAAGGAGGGTATCTCTTCCAAATCGGCCCCCATTCCTCCAACCCCAACCTCATATGACGTTAATGGGTTTGCCAATGGATCCTCCTCCTCATTCATGGAACACTATTCTCCAGCTCTTGGTCAATCAACTAACAACGCTAATGGCTCTATCAGACCGGATGTTGTCTTCACTCCATTGGTCTCGCCCGCTGTCACTCCTCTCGACACCATGAACCACAAGCATTCTATAAGCTCCAATCCTGGATTCTTCTCACCGTTGACATCTCCTGCTTTGGAGGCAAAGTCTCCACTGAAATTGGCCAAGAAGTCCTCTACAGAGGAGAAAAAGAAGTATAACAAGAGAAAGACACCAGGGAGTACACCGATAGTTGGTCCAACGATCCCTGGAAGAATTGCGAAGAACTCGCCAGTGCTGAAGGGTAAAAGATCATCATATGCTAATAACATCTCGATCCATCAACAGCAGCAACTGCAACAGCACGAACAGTTACAAAACCAGAATGGGTATAGCACCTCCAGTATTCCTTCATCTTCAGAGGGCTTCGTTGACGTTTTACTTCCTGAGAGTGCGGAGCAAGTGATGGCTCCTCCGAAGAGCACATCAACGACGACTTCGTCAACAACGAATGGCGCTACAATGAGAAGATCACGAACCAAATCCAATTCTTCTCTGAACCAGCCTACAATTCCAGCCACTCCAGCAACCCTCATGAACTTCAAGCTCGATTCATCTTCCTCGTTAAGTTCCTCTCCAGTCATTCTCCCTTCAAATGGAAGTTTCTCTTCCAGACGTTCATCACTCTCCACTATTGGTAAGAACTCCCAATTCCGCAGTATCCCACCAGATACTTCTTCTGCCTCTCGCACGAACAACGATGATGAAGAAGATCTCCACTCTAAGAAGACCTCCCATAAACTTGCAGAACAGGGTCGTCGTAACAGAATGAATCAGGCCATCGCAGATCTGAGTACACTGATTCCTGAACAACTGCAAGCGACAGTGGCAATTCCAAGCAAGGCCACGACTGTTGAGCTGGCCACTGAATACATCCAGAGGCTGGTGTACGAGGTCCATCACTTACGAGAGAGACTGAGAGCCATGGGAAGTGATGACGTTAGCAACGAAAGTATAAGTCCTCTGGAAACTACTGACCGCTAATGCCTTCGTGCGCTGAAATGTTTAATGTAAAGATCAGATTTTGATGAAGCTTAATACAGGAATACCTAATAAAGAGAATTTTAATGAATACCGTAAAGACTGAAGCTATTAGACCCCACAGAGCCTATCTGCCCGTGACAGAATGGCAGATGGGATCGGAAAACACCCGAACACCACCAAGCGCTGGCGTTGCCGCCGTCGTTGAAAAACTTTTTTTTTCGTGGAGCTCCAACAGCTTCCTCATCCACTTCTGTTGAAACTATCATCAACTCAAATATAATCACAATGGCCGTAAGTTTCAACATACAAAAGTGATGCACTCGAGTGGTTTCCACCTAGTGCATCTATCTAGACATTATGGAGCTCCGCATTTGCCTTTCTACAGACTGTGTGCAAATGGAGTGTTGACGATGTCATGATTGAAGTGTGAAGTAACGGTTTGGGTTGCCGCTATTGGGATATCTGAGGGGTTTGAGATTCCTATATTGTTTTTCAGGACTTGACCCCGTTGACGGTTTTCCAGGTGACCCTCTTTTGTTCCTAGGGCTTGTTTTCATCGCTTCCTTCGGGAAAGTTGATGCAGGCTAAGGAACATGCCCCCTTCACGTCTCACCATTTCCTTGTTTACAAACTTCTTCTCACAGGCTGCGTTCTTCATTTGAACAGTAGAGATTGCAAACGTTGGTTTTGTTCCCACTTGTCGTGGTCAGGCTGTTCCCGCCTGACATAGCTCACAATGGAACCCAATGCTAACAACTCAATGATACAGCCATCCAAGAAAGTTGCTCCAGCCCCATTCGCCCAGAAGGCTAAGAAGTCCACCGGTTCCAAGAACCCATTGGCTGAGTCCAAGCCATTGAAGTTCGGTATCGGCCAGGCCATCCAGCCAAAGAGAAACCTCTCCAGATTCGTCAGATGGCCAGAGTACGTTCGTC